>BRDA01007009.1:0-21669 GCA_036984385.1 Crenuchus spilurus
TTGTTACTATACTTAAGTAGAAATTTTGGTTATCTGTACTTTACTGGAGTAATTATTTTCAGACTTTTTACTTCTACTTACTTACATTTTCATGTGATTATCGGTACTTTCTACTCCTCACATTTTAAAAACGGTCTCGATATTTCTACGTATTTCATTTTGGTTTGTCATCATTCAAAAAAACATCCTATTCAGATAAACTGCGCCATCCAGAAAGAGTGAATGTGATTGTGGTTGGATGATAAGTATAAACTTATACCATTCTAAGAGATCTTGCACGTCACGTGTCTCGTCACTCTCCAGCTCAGTACTACTATGGCAGGCCGTTTTAACATTTAATCCGATTCACCACACTTACATTCCAGATATCTGAAATTGAATTATGACTAGACCTATTAGTAAATTAAGATATCTAATTATATTTTGACTAGACAAAATACCTATTTGAGATCTCTAATTACATTCTGACTAGTCGAAATGAAGTCAGATTTACCATTGATTTGATTGGCGCCTTCAATTCAGGATATCTTCAATGAATTACCGACTATCTGAAACTCACATTTCAGATATCTACAAATAAATTATGACTAATCATAAAGTTAATTCAAGATATCTTGTTTATTTTGACTAGTCATAATTCTAATTAAAGATATCTTAAATGACACCATATTTCAAGATATCTTAAATGCATTTTTAGATAGGAGATAAATAGTTTTGACTTGTGAAAATTGAGTTCTAGATATCTTGAAAGCAAATAATGACTAGTCAAAATTCCATTTAAGATATCTCCAAATGAATTAGAGATATCTTGAATTAGAACGCTTTTCTATTTAAGATATCTTAAATTAACATTCTGACTAGTCAAAACGTCACTGATTTACGTAGCATTTTGGCGGAAAGTTTATAATGCATTTTGGTCCGCAATGTCAGGTCAGTCCAGCTCAAATTCTCGTGTTTTTAGCACGATTTGAAGTGCTGCAGCTCGTGCTCGACGTGAATTAAGAAATACGGATGATCTATTCTATACATTTTTGTTCAGAACGGCCAGCGCCATTGCAGCCACTGGAGATTCCACACTACAGGCAATTGTTTAGATAGCTCCAGGGTTGCCAGGTCCAACAGAAATATCCAGCCAAAAGTCAGTCTAAAACCCATCCTTCAGTAGCTTAAACTAGCCCAAAATATGTCTGTCACACGTTTGAAGCAAAGGGCAATTGTTTATAAGGGATTTATTATCAGTCCATCAAACCTTTTTCTTTTTCCCAGGCCTTTCAATACCGCCTCTCGTATTTCCCCATTTACCTGGCATATTAGCTAGTGACTGTTTTCTCTTCACCGTCTCTGTCTGCCTGTATCTTTCCCTATAGTGTTTGTGTTTCAAACAAGCCCAATTTGACGTGAAAACCGCGAACCTGGCAACTCTGGACAGCTCAGTGCAGCACAAAGAGGGCTTACACGCAATCGTTTAATTCAGATATCTAAAAATGTCATTTTGGCTAGTCATAATTACGTTTGAGATATCTTGAATTGTAATTACGGATGTGTGACCCGTCAAATGACGAATCCGGTGACGTCATTTGAGATATCTTGAAAGGAATTTTGACTAGTCAGAATGTAATTGCAGATATCTTAAATTACCATTCTGGATATTCAAAATGTAGTTTTGTCTAGTCATAATTACATTTGAGATATCTTAAATGTAATTACGGATAGTCAGACAAACTGATTAAATGTTAAAACGGCCTGCCATACTACACATATATGGTCCACTAATATATTTGAAATGACTATAGCGGCTGATTAAGGGCCTTTCCCGCAGCGCTTTAAGGCAGCACTTGAAGTTTCTAACTCTTGCCTGCAGATCCAAAATACTCCAAAAGCAGCAGATAGAGACGAAGTGTAGTCCTCAAACAAGTTTATTCTGTCTTATTTTTCACAGGTCCGTTTGTATTGTTTTTACCTGGATAACAAACAAAGGTATAAATCCAAAATGTTGCTTAGCATAACAGGCTAAACTGTAGCTCCTCATGCTACCTTAAATTACTGCCCTGATCTCCTCAGGGAAAAGTAATGGAGTACAGAGTATGTTTGCAATCAGGGAAAGCAATCGATTGCCAGAAAAATAAAGGATTTACTGTAAATACTAAAACAATGCTCCTAAATAAACTAGAAGAACATAAAACACAAAATTGCAATGTAATTGCTATTAAATATACATTTAGTGCACAATGGCTCTTAGATTACTCAAATGTTTTCATTTTCAAGGGGCATATATGCAGCTGAAACAGACAGCCAGTGCATCCCAAAAAAAGTCAACATTACCATTTTAATATAACATTGTAGTCATTACGGATTTTTAAAAAATGTATTTTGGAGGTGGGGGAGGGGTAGTGCGCTATATGCCCCTGTGGTACAGCCTAAGTTTTGGTATTTGTTTTCCTTACATTATTTTTACTTTAAGTAGTTTTGAAACCAGTACTTTTGCACTTTGACTTGAGTAAAAAGCTTAAGTTGATACTTCAACTTCTATAAAAGTATTTTTAAACCATAGTATCTGTACTTTTACCTGAAAAATGAATGTGAACACTTTTGACACTTTTGGTCTGGGTCTCTGTGCTAACAGTGCAGACGTCAGTAATTACAGACATGCTGGTGACATTGCCAGTTTTGCACTCATAGGTAAAATGTCAGAGGTGATGTGGTTTTGGATTTTAGACTACTTTAAAAATGTACTGTGACCACTTAAAAACTCTTATAGTAACACAGTAGAAAAAGAATACTGTTGGGGATGCCTTTGGTAAATTTTCTAATATTAGAATATTTCAATGAATGGATCTGAAAAAATAATTACAGTAAAACTAAAATAAGATTTTATCATATTTAAAAATATATAACTTTCTCAAACATCTGTAATTAGTCTCTTTAGAGTTTGGGTTAATTTTAAGTTTGTGTAAGATGACTTTGTCAGACAGTAGGCTGGAGAATTTTTTTGGCACCTGGCAACCTTGGACTCTGCTGTGGTAATCATATTGAGGGCTTATTGGATCTGCGCCTCTTCCATCACTGTGGGTTTGACATGTCATTCTTTGTCATGTTGTGAGTGATGACGAAGGCACTTCAAAATCTGATTTGACCGGTCAGAGCGGACAGACTGAGACAAATCTGATTGTAGTAGGACTTCAAATCACCTCCAAATGTGGCTTGGATCAGATTTCATTTAATTTTTGTCTGTCCGGACTACCAAAGATCAATCTGGTTACAATGTAGATATGCCAACAATTAGATTTCGTCTAGCAGTCTGAATACAGCCTAAGTTGGCACTCGGTGGCACTGCTAAAATGTGATATTGTTGTATGTTAAAAATCTTACATTAAAGAATTACAAACCTGACAGCTAATTTTTATTGAGCCATTTTCTTCTTTTAAATGACTCCAAAGGCTCCCTTATACATCGTTAACAATAATGTATTTGCAGAGAGACTACCTGTTAACTTCTTATGGGTTTTGCCATCTGAAACAGTGATGTCTATTGTACTTGGCTGTGAACTGCTTAAAATTAAATTAACAAACTAAACTGTTCGCAGGCATTTTCATGGCTACATTGCTCATTCTGTACTAAATATATAACTAAAACATCAAAGTCAGATAAATATCAAAGTCAGTATCATATAATACTGTGTGTGTATGTACACAGTCTGTTATCAGGTTATCAGTCTTTTCTGTGCTTTTGTGTTCATTCAGACATTGGCAATCTATGACCGGTTTGGTCGGTTGATGTTGGGAGATGAGGAGGAACCCAGAGACGTCCTGGAGTACCTAGTGATGGAGAGGCACCTAGTGAACCCTTATGGCCGCTGGAGACTACATGGCAAGATTGTACCAGCCTGGGCACCACCTAAAGACCCCATCATTAAGGTTTGTGGGTTTACTAGTTCTTTTAATCTGAAACCATAAAATAATCGCTGAACTACATTAATGGCCTATTTGGTATTTATGGAGCATTACTTTTAGATAAGTTTGCAAATTAATTTTATGCTACACTAGACCTGATGCTAAATCCTTGGTTTTATGAAGTTAGCAAGTTTGTAACTCTTTAATACGTCTTTCACATGTTTCTGTTCATAATGAACTCTTCCACATAATGCATTCTTCTCCCTCCTCAGACTGTCATGATTCCAGGACCCAAGCTTAAACCAGAAGAGGAGTTTGAGAGTCTTAATTATGAGGTCCCCAAGCCCAAGGCGGTGCAATGGCACAAGTAATCCACAAGGTGGCGCATTCATCCCCTACGTACAGACAGTACAGAGACTATTGAAATCAATTGTTTTGACTGAATATTAAATGCTGCCTCTGTCAGTGAAATTGAGTTTTTCAATCTGTAAACAAACTAGAAGATCTGTACAGTCTGAACACAGTTCATTACAACATTAAACTGGCCATAGACTGCTTTTTTCAGTTTATTCTGTTCAGGTTCAGTTGTTCTGAAATCTACTTAGAAAGTATATGACTTGGTCAGGGTGAACCTTGCCAGGTGTCATTTTGCACATTCATTTAAAACCCTTTGCCTCTTTCTGAGGGAAGCCATTTTTCCTTTTACAGTAAGTTAATGAATAATCTGGGGAAGCACCAACTGATGCTAAAAACCACCAGAAAATGGGTGGCAAATAAAGTGGCTCATACAGAGGGAATTGAGAGCTGAGATAAAAACAGGAGAGATTGAAGGAAGATACTTGAAGATATGCATGGTATGCAAGAGAGGTGTTGGAAAGAGGAATAACCCAGCAAGGTCATAAACAATTTTGTAGTTGGCTTCAAGATGACTACTTCACTGATCTGTTGAAACATGAATGGTGGATGTGTGGCTGTTGTATGCAAACGGAGGTGAAAGTTAAGAATTTGATATCCTAGGTTTTTGGAAGTGGCCTGTTTCACTTCATACTGATTTACCCATTTTCTAGCCTGCCAATAACACACACTAACTTTATTAGCACCATTGGCTTACTAGTTACATAGCTAGCATCAGGCTAATTAAGTGGTTTGAAATTCAACTGTTCATAGCAAATAAATCAAACATATGGCACAAAGTATTTTGGTTAAAGTAAAAAAGCTGAGTGAACTTCCTCTAAATGTGGTGGTTTGATACTTTTTCCCAGGGCTTATAGGCTCTATTTTGGATTTTGCTTTATTTATTTTTAGTGCTCAGTGCCACATAAAATAAATTGTTTATATTTTGCTTAAAGAGCTAAACTTATTTTAACTTCATTAAACATAAAGTGACCTATTTCAAGCCCTTTTTTGTTTTAATGTTGATCAGGTAATGCAAAGAATTTAGAATTTCTTTTTGAGTTTCAGTAAATTGCTATTCAAACTGTATCAACATTAACAAAAAAACCTTATACAATACAAAATGAGAAATTACATGTTTTAATTGTGAACAGAAATATGAATTTTCCCAATATAAAATTTTTTGGAGATTTGAGTGCATGAAGACAAAGGCACTTGGTCATCATAGAAACCTTGCTGTAGTACCTACTTACCAGTTTTAAGAGACTATTAACCTAAAAGAGGAAATTATATACAGATGGTACAATGACAACAGCTATTTGGGCATTTTTGGCTTTCAAAATCACAGATTTCAGAAGCTGATAGTCAATGAATCACACAAAACTTATTTGAAAGATCAAAATAGTTTGTTTATATTTACATTGTTTGTAAACAAAACAATTATTTTAATAAATGTATATGTATATATCAAATTTTAATGTAAACAAAATGGCTTTACAAATCGCATATGATAATTTGCAAAAGGTCTTGGACATCGGAACACCTTTCCCCACACACACATCTCCACAATGACTTATTTGGTTAATGAATGCAGTTTCAGAACCGGTTATATCATAGAGAACAACTGCATTCAGCATGTATAGATGTAGAATTAACTTGACTCGTATCAGAAACTTCAAATCCTCTATTTGCTATCTTACATTGTCGCTCCCTTGACTGGTACCTCCTTTGGTACCTCTGTTTACATCAGTCTCTGATTTGAAGGTGATGCAGACATGTGATTGGCAATTAAAAAGACTGCACTGTCATACAAACACAAAGACGCACAAAACAATACTGAGTTCAAAGAGGGATTGACAGTAATTTAGGACCAAAGGGGGTGGGGAGACCACTCCATCACAATGATTTTCAGTCTTCGCATATTACTTGATGAACAGAAATTTGAACGCGATATAAACTATGGTTGTTTTCTTCACAGACCATTTCAATTTGAATGGGCATCACATATTTACTATGGCATAAAAGTGGCCGCTCAATTTTGTTAGAGTTTGGCTTCTGAAGCAAGAAGTAGAAAGCATAGTGCTATGCTGCTCACAGCTTATAAGTCAGGTGGGAAAATAAAGGCCTCCGCAGCAGTTTCTGCATCACCTTCTTCCTCTTCTGGTATTGGTTCCTCCCATGTAAAAATGTCCGAGTTGTTATCGTGCTCTATTATGGATACCTGTGATTCTCCTTCCATTTCCCATGGGCACAGTGCATCACACCGAGTCAGAGGCCGATTAGCTCTTGGCCCATGTGAAGTATGTATGCTAGTGTCTGCATCCACTCTCCTCATTTCAGTGACACTTGGACCAACACTGGTCTCTGCTTTTGCTGGTGTTTCCCAGTGAGTAGCATCAGTACAGACACTTCTTCCACTATTCTTCCACTGTTCTTCCACTTCTCGTTCCTGAGTATGCACATCTGCTTGAGGACTGTCTTGACTTTGACGTGGTTTGAATGGCTGTTCTCTTTCCTCAATGCAAATGCTCTCTTTGTTCTGGACTTGCATTCCTGGTTCACTTGCATATAAATCTAAATGAAAACTTCCTTGTTTTTTGTAAGATTTAACAGGCTCACTTTCAGGCTCACTACTTTCCCAAGGACAGACTTGTGCAGAAACAACCTCATGTTTTTTGACTGCCTCACTAGTTTCCCAAGGACAAACATCTGCATGTACACTGTGTTGTTTAAGGACTGGTTTCTCTGGATGCTTGGTTATGTAGCTGCCCTTTCTGTCTGAGCTCTCGGACTGATTTAGCTCCCACGGGCATACATCTTCCTTCTTAGTTGTAGATGATTGTGAGGTTACAGCTTCTTGATTTGGATTACCAGTCGCAATAGATGGTGGCGATTCGGGGAAATCCCAAGGACAACTTTCTGCTGTAGTTATAAACTGTCCTTTCAGTGGATACAGTGTTGCTGAACTTTTCCTGACTCCTTTTGGATGTTCTTTAGCATCACTTTGTTTCTGTACCTTTTCGGATTCCCACGGGCATGTAGTAGAATGAGAAGACTCATGAATGTCCGTTGGATATGGTCCTGCAGGATTGCCAAGCTGTTTTGTTAATGAATGTGTTGTAGTTGTACTGTCTGAGTCAGTTCTCTTAATCATTTCTGGGCCTTTCTCAGAAGAATTTTCTGATTCCCAGGGACACACATTTGTACGAATGCTTTCTTGCTGTTTCTGTGCATCACGTGTTTCCCATGGACACACATCAGTTCGCATCATCTCTTGTTGGACTGGCTTCTTCTCATTTAATGCTCTGCCCAGTGGATGAGTGTTTACATATATAACTCTCTCAGTTGATTTCATTTCTTCAGAAGGTAATTTGGCAGAATCTTGTTTAACCTGAGAGGTACTAGTATCTGGCACATCCCAAGGGCACACTTCAGCCTTTATGCTACTACGGCGTTGTTCAGGTCCTTCCAAAGGCTTATGACTGGCACTGGATGTCTTTTCTGGGGTTTCCCATGGACAAATGCTCAATAGGTTCTTTTTCTCTGTTGTCAATTGTGTTTGTTTGCTGTCTGCTTCCCAAGGACAAACATCAGCACGTTTGCCCTTGACTTGTAATTGGCCTGGTTCTTCAACTTCCCAGGGACAAACATCAGCAATGCTCTTTTTTTGATGCATGGGCTTAGTCTGGTTTGCAACATCCCATGGACATACTTCAGTCCTTGGGATAGTCAGTGAAGGTCTGTGTTGGTACAACAGTGCTTTGTTGCTCTCAGTTGTAAGATTCAGGGACAGTCTCTGCTTAATGCTCTGCTTTTGTATTATACCTTCATAGGGATTTTGTTTTCTGACCTCCTTTATTATCTCCTCTGACTCCCATGGGCAGATATGAGTTGGAGCCTTGGTTTTGGGGCTTCTCTCTGAGGAATCATATGATGACAGTCTTATTGCTTCCTGTTTCACAAGGCAAGGCTTTGTATCGATAGTGGTCATAGCTCTTCTTGGTGTTTGTGGTGTCTTCCTTCCGGAACATGTGATACTTACTGGAGTCAGTTTCACCGATGTTGCTCGGGTCTGTTGTGATGTGTCCTCTTTACCACTAATTTCGTTTTTACTCTTGTCTTTGCCACTCCCTTTCCCCAAGCCCCGAGCTAAGAGGAGGCTTTGAGTAGCTGAGCGGAAAGAGAAGCCTCGGTGGTCTTTTGGCTTTGCAAAGCTGTGCGGTGATCCTGGAGCACTGGAGGAGATTGGAGGTTTTGGCCTTGGTGAGTCGACGTCTGAGTCCGCCACATGACCTACCTCTGAAACAGGAGGAGGTGGAGGAGGAGGAGGAGGAGGGGGAGGCAAAGCTTCCCACGGGCAGACGTAGAGTCGAGTGGGTGATGATGTAATCTCAGGTGCTGCAGGTTGTTCCTGAGAGAGAGAATAAGTGACGTGTTTTTGGTTTGACAGGTTTTTGCCCACAGACTGCTCATCTTCAACCTCCCAAGGGCAGACCTCGGCCTTGTCAAATGACAGACAAAGCAATGCATTTGAGGTTTGCTCCTTTATAGAGCCCTGTGGTTTCTGAATCTTTTCTCCTGGGCTTGCTTTAGCAGCAAGGGATGCATCCTCCATGCTTCTTGTCGGACAGAGAGGATAATGATCTCTGTGCTTTTCTGTGAAACTAAGAGACTTCTGGAAGCGGGTGGAGATGGGCTGCAGAAGATTATTGTCTACTGCAAGGTTGTGAGCGCTGGCTGACTTGCAAATAAGTAGTGCTGTGTCAATAGACTCTGCCTCGGAGATATGTGACGACCTCTTGTCCATGGAGTTTCTCATCGAGGACTTCCGAGAGCTGTCTTTCTCTGGCACATACTCATAGGCACTGAGGGACTTTCGCATCTTTGGAGATGGCAGCTTCTCATTCTTTATGCTCGCACTGTCAGGAGTTGCCATGTAAGATCCAGAGCGCTTTCGTGATCCTATAGCAGCTGAAAAGTCCTTATCCTCGCGACTGCACTGTCGACTCAGGCTCTCGGGGATCTCAGCTATACGTTTAATAAGGGATCGACCAAGAGTAAGCCGAGAGCTGCGCTTCTTCTGCAGATGTGGATTGTTGTTGGCCATCTTTTTGGTCTTGTGGACTTCCAATTGTGCATAAAGTTTCTTCAACTCATCCTAGTGCCAAAGGAAATGGTGCAGAGAAAGGGGATTCAAGTAAGAGTGAGTTTGTGGGAGCACAGGAATGGTGTTCATGATTACTGTAGTCGAGAGAATGAAACACTCAAATAAAGATTTGAGGAGAAACAGGGAGAGGAGGAAAGGGAGAAAAGGTTGTACAGTGTCTATTGTACAAGTAAACTGAATCAATCATTATTAATATTTTATCATCTTATTATAATGAATCTTAGTTTCTTAGTTTGATAAGATGAATAAAGTGTTAGTAGATGGTTTAGTTAGGAAAGGTTTAGACATTATTTATGGTTAGTTGAGTTTCTTTGTTGGGCATAAGTACTGTATATTAAAATCTGCTCATTCCAATGCTAGTGCCATGTTTCACATTTTCATGTGATACACTTCCAGAATTGGCAACTTTGAATTCTTTTTCTTGACCCGAAGGCAGAAATTAATATACAGTAAGCCATGTTGGGGGTTGCTAGTAAGATTGCATAGGGTTTACCCGGATATCATCAGGGTCCAGGCTGTGATCACTCCAGCAGGCAGACGTAAAGCTGCTATTAAGGTATGAGCATGAACGCCGCAGGTCAACCTCATCCTCATACACCTCTGCAGCGATCTCCTCTTTCACAGGCCGAGACATGTAGAGGAACTGCAAAAAGAAACAGGCTTCAAGCCTTTTGCAAAAGTAGATCCTGATGTATGCGTATTTGCGTAATTAAAATGTCCCTTTAGCAAGGGTGAAGTACCTTAGGAATGAACAGGAGGCCAAGGGTTACAGTGATGGTAACATGAGTATGAGTGAAGAACAGCAGGAGTGTCCAGTCAGGATGAAGAGATGGCCTTGAAAATCTGGCATAAATGAGTAATATTTTTAAATCAAATGCCTCTTTTGTTTGTTGTCATGAGCACA
Organism: Crenuchus spilurus; assembly: GCA_036984385.1. Taxonomy (NCBI): domain Eukaryota; kingdom Metazoa; phylum Chordata; class Actinopteri; order Characiformes; family Crenuchidae; genus Crenuchus; species Crenuchus spilurus. The sequence continues at coordinate 10,355 of BRDA01007009.1, forward strand.
TAAGCGTGACCTTGCATACTCACCTGAGAAGATGAAACATGGCAGAGAGGAGCAGCTCATTGTGGATGGCGATGCCCATGTAGCGAGGCTCATGGAAGGCAGAGGGCACAGCCTTGACTGCTTTGCACAGGAAGCTTCCCCAGCACAAGAACAGCAGCTCGGCTGAGAAATCGACAGCAGTGAATTTGAGATGTAGACATAATTGTGTCCCGCTTTGCTAGTTGGGTACTTTAGGCCATGGATTGTTAGTTTGTTACTCATTTCAAATTATGATATTGAAATAAGCTTGAAAATCCACTGGATTAGTCTTCAGCAATTATATATTCAATCTCTTGATGGCTCCTCTCAGCAAAAAAAAAGGATTCTACCAAATAACATAGCTTTTTCAGGCCAGTGCTGCTTATTAAGAAATAAGAATGGATAGTTTGTAAATGTTACCCACCCACAGCCATCATGTAATCCCACCGGTCCAAGTCACACATGCTGAAGCCCTGTCCATCAGAGGTTGTCGATATAATCAGTAGAGGAACGTTGCGGTCTCGGTTCTGCAGGACTCCCGCAGTCCAAGCAGAAAGAAACCAGCTAACAGTTAGTACCATCACTCCCAGCATACGCAGTACAGTAGTACTGGACATGTAGGGCACTCTCTGAGCAGTACGTGAAAGGAACACCCTCAGCACCCTGAGAACATGGAAGACGATGATTATGGACTTGATTTTCAAGATCAAGCTATTCAGTTGTAGGTGTTTAAAGTCTGAATTATCAGTGATGACGTAAGCTACAACCTCAACAAATGGAAGACTTTATTTACAAAAGAATTAATAAAGATGCCGATAATTAACAACTGATTGTGACCAATATCATACCTATAATATAATCAATTTAAATGTAAATAATGTAGTATAATGTAAATTCCATGTTGCATTAGTCATTAGCAGTCATTAAAGTGAGTTGCCAGCCCAGCAGAGGGCACTATGGGGTCTAAAAGGGAGAAAATCATTTAATTCCAAGCTATAAATAGGACATAAATGTATGGAATTGTCATTCATAATATCAATAACAATCATTAAATGTATCCAATTATCAGCAAATATCAACTGCTGATATATTATGCATCCCTTATAATGGACTGATAAACATGTGATGAGAGCATGAGCTGTACATACCTGTACATTTTCAGAGTCAAAGTTCCATAAACAATAGCAAAGCCGAGCAGACGGACCCACCGGAGGAGGATGCAGCGAAATGTGCTGGGTTTGAAATATAAGATAAAGACCTACAAACAGACATACAGAATATTCAAATCAAACAAATAATTCAGTCAAAGCATTTGCACAAAATAAATGTAGGTCATTCTACCACAAGTGGACCATTTGCATCCCTAAATGTTTTGATAATGTAACAGTTTAATGATTGTCATAATTGTCAATAACAGTTTGTTTTTATTAATTGATTGCAGCTGTTAAAGTACAAGCCTAGAATAGCCAAATTGGTAGATATCTCACTGATTACAGCCAACACAACGATGACAGACACAAGACTCAGATTCAAACCTTACTGTTCAGACCTCTAAATGTTTTAGTAGTACTTTTTTATTTTCATGAGACTCCTGATGTTTCCATAAATACTTTTTAAATTAACTGGTTCACTGTGGTGTGTCAATTGCTCTGTACCACTCACTGAAGTCATCATTCTCCTCTAGCAGCAGTAGCCTGTGGGGTACCACTGTTAAGCTGTTGGGATGCACTCATTATACAAGAAGTCCATTCTCATGGCATTTTCACATCAGCACTATTTGGTTCTGTTAAAATGGACTCTAGTTCGTTTGCTCACTTGGGTCAGGTGTGAAAACAGCAATCGCATTCGGGTGCGGATCAAACTAACTGTAACGAGACCTGTGAGAGGAGGTGGTCTCGGTCCAGTTGCAAACAAACTCCACAGCGGTTCGCTTGTGATGAGAACATGATCCGACCTGCCTATGTCTCCACAAGTTTGAGCTAAAAAGAGAGCCGGTCAGCGCTAAAACTGTACTGTACTGTAGCTGCTGCTGGGGATGCCCAAATGTTTTCATACCAATGTACTCACATCTAAGACTAAGAAAGCTCATAAAATTGGCACTCTTACAGTGGTACAGTTTGTAAATACAGGGGTTAGACAATGAAACTGAAACAGCTGTCATGTTAGTGTGGGAGGTTTCATGGCTAAATTGGACCAGTCTGGTGGCCAATCTTCATTAATGTCACATTGCACCAGTAAGAGCAGAGTGTGAAGGTTCAGTTAGCAGGTAAGAGCACAGTTACATAGTATATTACAATGCACACAACATTATGGTGACATACCAGAGTTCAAAAGAGGACAAATTGTTGGTGCACGTCTTGCTGGCACATCTGTGACCAAGACAGCAAGTCTTTGTGTCTAAATATTATTGAGCCACTTTGGGGTGTTTTGGAGGAGCGAGTCAGGAAACGTTTTCCTCCACCAGCATCACATAGTGACCTGACCACTATCCTGCAAGAAGAATGGCTTAAAATCCCTCTGACACTGTGCAGGACTTGTATATGTCATTCCCAAGACGAATTGATGCTGTATTGGCTGCAAAAGGAGGCCCAACACCTACTAATAAATTATTGTGGTCTAAAACCAGCTGTTTCAGTTTCATTGTCTAACCCCTGTACTGAGATTAATCATTCTGAGGAATCACACCCCTGGTCTTGGTATGTTGTTTAATTAAAGTTTAATGTTCTGTAATGACGTTCTGATTAGATATCTGATTGAACACACTACAAATAAAAGACTCCTGGAGGATCTTTTAGTGGTTCTTCAGACTTTTAAAAATCAATTTTTTATAGGCAAACAGTTCTTGGAAGTCTTTAAACTATGCTTAAAATACAAATTGTTCCTAAACGAGCCTTAAGTTTTAATAAGGAAAACTCAAAGGTTTGAGTGTAATGAGTTTCCCTGAAAAATATTGATATGAATATTGTATTACAGGTAAGGAACTGAGCTTTATTAATATACTGTAAATTAATCTATCCATGTTGGCAATATTCAATGACATCTCACATTTTGGACTGAAGATGAAGTACATCTAGTATTATTATTAGATTAATAGATTTATTTTATAACTCAAATATGATCTATAAATGTGTTTTTAATTATTTTCTGGGGTGGGGGTGTCCTTTATTCTTTCAAATTGAAGGTGGCAACCCAAACTGACCACACTGACTTATCTTTATGTTGATGACAGAGATTGTAGGTTTTGTTTAGATTAAAATAATGTGAGATTTAGATTTTCCATCAGAAAATAACATCACAGACAAATCACACAATCATCTGAAATCATTGATCTCTAAATGTTCAGATTTAACTGTTAAACTGTAATGTAAGACATACAAACTGTCCTATTTTGGTACATTGACCAACATATTCCTTAACATAAAGCAGTGATCACCAAAACTCTACCAGAGATCTACCAGTAGGTTTCACCTCCAACCCAAATCTAACACACCTCGTTCAGCTGAGCTAAGACCTTCTGAAGATGATAAATAAGTAGATCATGTGGGGTTATAACAATAATAATAATAATAATAATAATAATAATAATAATAATAATAATACAAATTAAATAATATAAAAATAATAATATCTTGATCACCAAAGCTGTGAAGGGTGGATGTAGGGATAATAAATAACCCTGCAGCAGAGGACCAGAGAGGTTTTGTAGAGTGGGGGAAGGAAAGAGAAAAAAAAGGCCCTGATTATAGAGGCTCTGTAAGTAAGAAGGACTTTGTATGCAGAAGCTGGCCAACTTGCTGGTTATGTGATGGAGAGGATGGGTGTGGGGGCGGGCAGCTGAATTTTGAAATATCTGAAGTTTATGAATAGAGGAGGAGCTGATGTCAGTGAGAAGGGAATTACAGTAGTCCAAACAGCTGAAAATGAAGGCATGAATAAGGGTTTTGACGGCAGGTGGAGGGTCTGATTTTGGTGATATCTGAGTGAAAAAATGAAGTTTTGATAAAGGCAATAGAAGTGGAAATGCACAATCATTTGACCTCTGCATTTAACCCGTCTGTGCAGTGAAACACACACATACAGGGGCAATACTAGCCTGTTTGGTGCCCTGGGCGAACAACCCCTCCAAGCTACACGCACTGCACTTAGCAAAGAGCGCCCACTCCCTGCAGGTGGGCACCGATATGTAGGTTAGACAGGATATATGAAATAATATGTTTTTTGAGGGGGAAGGGGTTGGCAGGGCTGGGCGGTCGTGCCGACCTGGGCAGCTGCCCATATCAGAAACCACTACTCCATACATATACACACTAGTGAACAAACTACGGGGTAGAGAGCACACTTGCAAAAAGCGATGGGCAGCTACTGTCCACGGCACACAGGGAGCTGTTGGGGCACTTCAGCTACATCCTACATACAGCTACAAAAAACCATAAGGGCATGGCTGCCGGCCAAAAAGCTGAATAATGGATGACACCCCGTTGACCTCAGCAGACAAGAGACAGTTACATCATCAATGTGGAGTTTAAGCATTGGAGTTTTATTAAGGGTTGATTTTGGAGCTTTTGAGTACATTTCAAGCTAAAGTCTGTAGGACAGTAGATCTCCAAGAGCACAACTGGTAACCACTGATGTAAAATAAGAACAGGGGCTTAATATATTTAAGTAACTCATAGGTTCTGCATGTTCACACATAGTTCTATAGTTTGCCTCATAGATAATGTCTCCTGAGACCATTTTTGAGATCTGTCATACCTGCAAGTACCATAAAGGAATACAGATCATTTGTAAGTCAGATTTGGAGATTTGTTCACCTCTTACAATTAACTTCAGATCACTAAAAATGTAGCTTTTAGATTTTCACTCCTGGAAATCATTCATTTCAGGCTGCACAGCACCAAAGGGACTTTATGTTGGCACAACTCAGATTTGTGCCAGAGAGCACCATTAAACAGGAAAAGAGGACTGAGTGCAAAATCTTCAATGACCAGCTCAAAATAGTCACCTAAACAGGGTTTCAGCTTTCTTATGACTCCTCCATTTATGCTCCTCCAAGAAATAGACACTGGATATAATTCAGGATAAAATTATTCACTCTGCATATTACAGCTGATCAGTACAGTAAGTTTGAGTAACCTTATCTTATACAATGCCTCATTCACTTTTTGTGCCCCCCCACCAGATCCTACAAGCCCCACTCCCATTATGAAATAATCCCAAATGAAGTGTTGTAATCTGGAAAGAAGGTCCAGTTTTAAATTTCAAACTCACAGGAAAGTAAAGTAGCAGAGATCCAAACAGAATCATCTCCAGCAACAAAAGACCTGAAGCCCGGATCCGCTGTAAGGAAGAGGTGGAGGAGAAAAAGAGGAGGAGGACCAGAGAAAATAAAGAGACACACAAGAATAAAGATTAAATTAGCATCAATCAGAAAAATGAATCAGACAGTGAAGGCAAGATTGATAAAATAGTTTGGCACACAGTGCCAAAGCTACCAGTACCTGGTTTAAGGACCATGGTATCGCTGTTCTTAACTGGCCAGCAAACTTGCCTGACCTTAAGCCCATAGAAAATCTATGGGCTATTGTGAAGAGGAAGATGCGATATGCCAGACCCAACAATTCAGAAGAGCTGAAGGTCACTATCAGAACACCTGAGCAGTGCCACAGACTGATGGACTCCATGCCACCCCACATTGCTGCCAGGCCAAAGGAGCCCCAACTAAATATTGAGTGCTGTACATGCTCATACTTTTCAGTTGGCCAACATTTCTAAAAATAATTTTTTTGTATTGGTCTTAAGTCATATCCTAATTTTCTGAGATACTGAATTTGGGATTTTCATTATTTACAGTTATAATAATCAAAATTAAAAGAAATAAACATTTGATATACAGTATATCAGTCTGTGTAAAGAATTAATATAATATACAAGTTTCACTTTTTGAATGGAATTACTGAAATAAATCAACTTTTTCATGATATTCAAATTTTATGATCATTACCTGTATTACAAAAACAGACCAAGGAGGCAGCAAAGTCAGCGTCTATTGTCTGTGAGGCCTTTAAATACTTTGTGATGTGAACGGAAAATTATTTTCTTTTATAGACTTTTTTTTTTCTATTAGCTTCCCTCCCCCATAATGTCCAGTACAGACAATACAACATCTGTATATAATGTTGAATAAAAATGAGCCATAAGGACACATTGCTGACAGTTTTTCTACAATTTAGATGAAAAATAAAACAATATGTTGCTTACAGTATCACAGCAGAGTGGAACCTCGGTTTTTGTCATTAATCCGTTCTAAAGTGCCTGATGATAATCAAACTAGGGGTGGTCCTAGCCTGTTTGGTGTCCTGAGTGAAAACCACTCATGCGCCCTCCCCCCAAACACCACCCTTCCTTCATTCCAGTCACTCCAAAATATAGAAAAATAAGTTTTATATAGAAGTTTTACATACAGAAAAAATGAGAAATTAACATAAAAGACAAATGAAATGGATAAATGAACATTTAACATCATTCTTACAGGTTTTAGAGTGTGCTGGTGTGGTCCTGCCAACAGCTTTTGTTTTGTACACCTGCTCTCAGGGTTCTCTGTCATATGTTTTTGCATCCATTTTCAGGTGTGTAGCGCTATAAGTGTGATGTGTTTTAGTTTGGTTCGAGTGTAATCATGAGAAACACCAAGAATCAAAGCCAGAGAAATGAGAAATAAAAGCAGAGAAACAACGAGAAATAAAACCAGAGAAATAACAAGAAACAAAACCAGAGAAACAAGGAGAAACAAAGCCAGAGGAATCAATGAGAACCTAAGCCAGAGAAACAATGAAAAACAAAACCAGAGAACCAACAAGAAATAAAACCAGAGAATAAATGAGAATCAAAACCAGAGAAACAAGGAGAAACAAAGTCAGAGAACCAACGAGAAACAAAGCAAGAGAACCAATGAGAAATAAAACCAGAGAAACAATGAGAAACAAAGACAGAGAAACAATGAGAAACAAAACCAGAGAAACAATGAGAAACAAAGGCAGAGAAACAGCAACAAACAAAGCCAGAGAAACAATAAGAAACAAACCCAGATAAACAATGAAAAACAAAACCAGGAAATCAACAAGAAACAAAGCCAGAGAAACAATGAGAAAGAAGACCAGAGAAACAACAAGAAACAAAGCCATAAAAACAATAAGAAATAAAACCAGAGAAACAAGGAGAAACAAAGCCAGAGAACCAACAAGAAACATAAACCAGAGAACCAATGAGAAATAAAACCAGAGAAACAAGGAAAAACAAAACCAGAGAAAAAACAAGAAAGAAAGCCAGAAAAACAACAAGAAACAAAGCCAGAGGAACAATGAGAAACAAAAACAGAGAAGCAATGAGAAATAAAACCAGAAAAACAATGAAAAAGAAAGCCAGAGAAACAAGGAAAAAGGCCAGAGAAACAACAACAAATAAAACCAGAGAATCAACGAAAAATAAAACCAGAGAAACAAGGAGAAACAAAACCAAAGGACCAGCGAGAAATAAAACCAGAGAAACAAGTAGAAACAAATTCAGAGAAACTATGACAAAAAAGCCAGAGAAATAAAAGTGAAAAATGTAAAATTAAACTAGAGAAACAAGGACAAACAAAGCCAGAGAAACAAGGAGAAACAAAACCAGAGAAACAATGAGAAAAAAACCCCAGCAAATCAATGAGAAATAAAACCAGAGAAACAAGGACAAACAAAGCCAGAGAAACAAGGAGAAAGAAAACCAGAGAAATGAGAAACAATGTCAGAGAACCAACAAGAAACAAAACCAGAGAGAAAAAAAGAGAAATAAAACCAGAGAAACAATGAGAAACAAACCCAGAGGAAAAAACAAGAAACAAAACCAGATAGTCAATGAGAAATAAAACCAAAAAAACTATGAGAAACAAAGACAGACAAACAATTCTAGAGGAACAAAGCCCGAGAAAAAACAAGAAACAAAAACAGAGAAACAATGAGAAACAACAAGAATGAAAGCCAGAGAAACAATAAGAAACAAAACCAGAGAACCAAAGAGAAACAAAGCCAGAGAAACAAGGAGAAAGAAAACCAGAGAAACAATGAGAAACAAAACCAGAAAATCAATGAGAAATAAAAACAGAAAAACAAAGAGAAACAAAGCAACAGAAACAGAGAAACAAAGCCAGAGAAACAAGGAGAAACAAAACTAGATAAACGAGAAACAAAGCCAGAGAACCAACGAGAAATAAAACCTGAGAAACAAAAGCAGAGAAATAAGGAGAAACAAAACCAGAGAAACAATGTGAAACAAAGACAGAGAAACAACAAAAAACAAAACCAGAAAAACAACGGGAAACAAAGCCAGAAAACCAACAAGAAATAAAACCAGATAAACAATGAGAAACAAAACCAGAGAACCAAAGAGAAATAAAACCAGAAAAATAATGAGAAACAAAGCCAGAGAAACAATCCCAGAGGAACAAAGCCAGAGAAACAATGAGAAACAAAGCCAGAGAAACAATGAGAAACAAAGCCAGAGAAACAACAAGAAAGACAGCCAGAAAAACAACAAGAAACAAAATTAGAAAACCAAAGAGAAATAAGGCCAGAGAAACAATAAGAAACAAAACCAAACAACCAACAAAAAATAAAACCAGAGAAACGAGAAACAAAGCCAGAGAAACAAGGAGAAACAAAGCTAGAGAAACAATGAGAAACAAAACCAGAGAAACAATGAGAAACAAACCCAGAGAAATAATGAGAAATAAAACCAGAGAAACAACAAGAAACTAAGCCAGAGAAACAATGAAAAACAAAACCAGAGAACTAATGGAAATAAAACCAGAGAAACAAGGAGAAACAAAACCAGAGAAACAATGAGAAACAAAGCTAGAGAAACAACGAGAAACAAAGCTAGAAAAACAATGAGAAATAAAACCAGAGACACAAGGAGAAACAATACCAGATGAACAATACCAGAGAAACAATACCAGAGAAACAACGAGAAACAAAACCAGAGAAACAACAAGAAACAAAGCCAGAGAAACCACCAGAAACAAATCCAGAGAAACAACAAGAAACAAAACTGGAGAACCAACGAGAAATAAAACCAGATAAATGATAAACAAAGCCAGAGAATCAAGGAGAAACAAAACCATAGAAACAATGAGAAACAAAACCAGAGAAACAAGGAGAAACAAAACCAGAAAAACAATGAGAAACAAAGCCAGAGAAACAACAACAAACAAAACCAGAGAAACAACGAGAAACAAAGCCAGAGAAACAACGAGAAACAAAGCCAGAGAAACAATAAGAAACAAAACCAGAGAACCATCAAAAAATAAAACTAGAGAAACAACGAGAAACAAAACCAAAGAAACAACAAGAAACAAAGCCAGAGAAACCACGAGAAACAAAGCCAGAGAAACAACAAGAAACAAAACTGGAGAACCAATGAGAAATAAAACCAGATAAATGATAAACAAAGCCAGAGAAACAAGGAGAAACAAAACCATAGAAACAATGAGAAACAAAACCAGAGAAACAAAACCAAAAAAACAATGAGAAACAAAGCCAGAGAAACAACAACAAACAAAGCCAGAGGAACAAGAAACAAAACCAGAGAAACAACGAGAAACAAAGCCAGAGAAACAATAAGAAACAAAACCAGAGAACCATCGAAAAAATACAACTAGAGAAACCACGAGAAACAAAATCAGAGAAACAACAAGAAACAAAACTGGAGAAACAATGAGAAATAAAACCAGATAAATGATAAACAAAGCCAGAGAAACAAGGAGAAACAAAACCATAGAAACAATGAGAAACAAAACCAGAGAAACAAAACCAGAAAAACAATGAGAAACAAAGCCAGAGAAACAACAACAAACAAAGCCAGAGGAACAACGAGAAACAAAGCCAGAGAAACAATAAGAAACAAAACCAGAGAACCATCGAAAAAATAAAACTAGAGAAACAACGAGAAACAAAGCCAGAGAAACAATGAGAAATAAAACCAGAGAACCAACAAGAAATAAAACAAGAGAAACAATGAGAAACAAAGCCAGAGAAACAACAAGAAACTAAACCAGAGAAACAAGGAGAAACAAAACCAGAGAAACAAAAACAAAGCCTGAGAAACAACAAGAAACTAAGCCAGTGAAACAATGAGAAACAAAGCTGGGGAAACAAGAAAAAAATAGAGAAACGAGAAACAAAGCCAGAATGAACTTGGAACCCGTGGGTGGATGCTTTGTTTTTGCGAAATTAGCAGTGAGTCATGTGGGTAAGCTGACAAAAACTCAGTGGATGAACAATAATTGGGACAACATTTCCCAAATACGTTGACGATAACTGAATTGTACAACAACCAGGGCAAATGATAACCGAGGTTCCACTGTATATTGAATCATCCTGTATCATGATACAAACCAAGTCTGCAGGCTCTAGTCAGTGCACAGCCTTTAAGCACATATTTAATAAATCAGCAAATTATTACAAATTTTATGGCACTGTTTTATCTATAAATGACAAACATACTCAGCAATGTGCTTCAGAGAACATCAGAATTCATTATTGCTCTGAAATGCATCAATATCACCACACTGTATCTACATAACATCTTTACCTCTTAATGGTTAAAGTATTTTAAACACAGCTTAGCTGACTGGTCAGTGTGGGCTGTGGGATTGCAGGACAATATGAAAACACTGTAATGGCAACAGGAGCATTGCCCGGCTAAGATAAGATTATACTAATACAAGCAGTCTGACATAAATACTGAAATGTAGATATAATAAAGACATCTGCCCAAGGGTTAGGAAATGTCATTTATTGCTTTCTGCAGGCAGAAACATATTCTAATAAAACTGCAGGTTTAAGGGGACAACATTTGTTTAATAAAGTTAAACTATGTACACTTTAAATAAATATAAATATTTAATATAATCATTTAACATTGAATTAATCCTCAAATTCTAAGTGGATCAAATTTAGCAGATTTTTTTAGATTTTATGTAAACTGTCAGTTTAGGGCCAGTCATTCAATTGAACTTTTTTTCCACAACAACACACTTTTATTTCAGCAGTCATTTGTTTGATTACATTTGATAAAGTCAACAAATCCTACTGCTCCAGAGAGTGTCAAAATTTTTAGTTTTGTATTTTTGACATCTTTAGGAATATAACCATTTTCACTGAAAAATGCAGATATGTCATATTCTAGTGATTAATAGTGTTTATTGTAGTTGTTTATGGACTAATATCTCCTATTCTAGTGATTAATAGTGTTTATTGAGG
>BRDA01007009.1:21769-39548 GCA_036984385.1 Crenuchus spilurus
ATCTGTGACTTCTTCTATCAAGTCACAGATCTCGATAGGTCACAGTTCTCGGTGTAACACCTGTTACTCCTCACTAGTCTGAGCAGAGGTCCGCTTGGATTACCGTTAGTATATCAATATATAGTAACGCTCCGCTTTTAATGACCAGTAACGTCAACGGCGTTGTAACGACAGGAAAAGTAATTAATTATTTTATCCCGTTGCTGACAAAATGATGTCGTTATGTAACGCCGTTATTTTTAACGCCGTTATTTTTAACGCCGTTATTCGCAACACTGGTAATGAAGTTGTTTATGGACTAATATCTCCCATTCTAGTCATTAATAGTGTTTATTGAGGTTGTTTATGGACTAATATCTCCTATTCTAATAATAGTGTGTAATGAAGTTGTTTATGGACTAATATCTCCCATTCTAGTCATTAATAGTGTTTATTGAAGTTGTTTATGGACAATTTCCTATTCTAGTGATTATTAGTGTTTATTGAGGTTGTTTATGGACTAATATCTCCTGTTCTAGTGATTAATAATGTTTATTGAAGTTGTTTATATTGTTTATATATTTTGCAGAATAATAGAGTTTTGAGGTTGTTTGTTAATAATCTCTCTTTGGACAAAAAAATGTGTCACCTTGTGTGTTTAAGGTGGTAGTACCTCAGTCTCCTGAAGACTATGAGGATGCTACATGAGAATGATAAGGCTATAAATACCTGTTGGATGTGTGATGGGATTGAATGAGACATTCACTGCACTGTACCACCTCTTCTCAATCTATGAATCCCCTCAGACCCCCAGCGGGTACATCCTCGGGCAGGAGCCTGCAGTTACTACCACCTTAATAAAGTGACTAATTTTTTGTTTGAGGAACTTGTTTCCACTAGAGAGGTCTCCAAGTCCCCGAACATATGCAGTGCTGCTTTAAGATCAAGATGAATCAGTAGGAAACTCCTCCTGCCATTTGATGAATTCTGATGTAAAATGATCAAGACTTGTTTACAGAGAAAAAGGAGGACTCACCCTGGTTCTGCGGCACTGATACGCCCTCAGCATGCTGATGAGCACTAGAGCCATGAAGAGCCCCTGCACAGCTAGGATCGCCGATCTCAGGAGCCAGTCTTCCTGAACCCAGCAAGGGGAGCCATCCTTGCACCGCTTGCACCCAGGCCAGCAGGGTAGGCACACGGGCAGGTTAGGGTAACACACCTGCGTACCATTTGCACCAGCGTTCACTGCTTCAGAACACAGTTATCATACATTAAAGTGACATCAGTATGTCTGACTGCGAGTATTAACCTCTTAAATAATTCAATTCCTCAACATCCTCAACAAACACTTGCATGTCATTGCAAAAGCTTGTATCTCTGAAATGGAAACTTTAAATGAGAACTTTTAATGGACGTTCATGTCAAAAGGTTTTATTTCTGAGCTTTTCTATTGGTCCATTGATCATGAAACCTTCACACAATGTGAAGCCCAGCTGGCATTTTCAAATGGTGCAAAAAAATTTTTTATGTCAAAAATTGAGATCTAAGGTTTTTTTCCAGCAAGGGTGATATGGAGTTTGAATGGACTTAGATTTAAGCCAAAAATATTTAAGTCTTCATGAACTGTATTTGATAGCAACATCAGCTTTTGAATGCAGATGCATCACAGCACAAATACAGAAAGTGAGGTAAGAGAGTAATTTTGGGTTCTTGGTGAAATTACTTCCATTATCAGAAGTGCAAATTTGTATTTTGCTGCATTTTATACTTGTCATTCATTCAGATAAACTTTATCACACCATAATGATAGTTCAGTATTGGTCCAGATGTGGCTGTTAGAAGTTTAAACTAGGTCTACATGTTAAACCAGTGTGTTATGTCCTCGTGTGACCCCCGTCCTCTTCCTGTCTACATCATTGTTCACGCCCTTGGTTATGTCTTGTCTTGTGATGTGATTGTTCTCACCTGTCCCTCATATATGACTAGATTAAGATCCCTATAATTATTCCCTGCTTGTGTCTGTCTTTTTCAGTCATTAAATTTAATTAAATGTGGTTTGCTGTGTAGTCTATGTCCATGTTTGTGCCCTCGAGCCCAGTAATAAAAGTCTGTTTAAGTACTGTTCCCAAGTCTTCAGTCTCTGCTCATCACACAGTCTTTGAGTGGTCAGTTCTGACAGGTTTGAAGGTGGCTCAGACAGTACTATCATTAAGTACTGTACTGTAATAAGAATGATCATAATTATTATAAACATTAGTATGTTACTATTGTATTATTATTATGCCATATGGCATTGTTTATGAAGAACTTTTATTCAGCAGGTGTCAATTGAATGATGCAAATAAAAATAATAATAATTTCAATTTTCTCAAACCCAAAGACACTTTACAGCAGGGGAAAAATATATATAAATATATTGGTTTTGACAAGTGTGAATTAAAGCTGCTATAAAAGGTTCAGTCTTGTGACGATATTGTGTTACCAGAATCATCATGGTAACGTGCCATTAAATATGTATTTTTCTTGTAAAATCTGTACTGTAGATGCATATAAGTTTAAGTAAGTAGAGTGGAACCTCGGTTTTTGCCATTAAATGTTTCTAAAGTGCCTGATGATAACCAAAACAAAAACGATGTATTATTTCCCATAAGACATAATGTAAATCCAATTAATCTGTTCCAGACAAAATATGTCAAAATATTGACAAAAACACATTTTATATAGAATAACTATAGTTTTACAGTGGTGTGAAAAAGTGTTTGCTCCCTTCCTGATTTCCTGTTTTTTTTTTTGCATGTTTGTCACACTTTAATGTTTTGGAACATCAAACCAATTTAAATATTAGTCAAAGACAACACAAGTAAACACAAAATGCTATTTTAAATGAAGGTGTTTATTATTAAAGGAGAAAAAATCCAAACCTACATGGCCTTGTGTGAAAAAGTGATTGCCGCCTAAACCTAATAGCTGGTCGGGCCACCCTTAGCAGCAACAACTGCAACCAAGCCTTTGCGATAATTTGCAATGAGTCTTTTACAGCATTGTGGAGGAATTTTGGCCCACTCATCTTTGTAGAATTGTTGTAATTCAGCCACATTGGAGGGTTTTCGAGCATGAACGTCCTTTTTAAGGGCATGCTACAGCATCTCAATAGGATTCAGGTCAGGACTTTGACTAGGCCACTCCAAAGCCTTCATTTTGCTTTTCTTCAGCCATTCAGAGGTGGACTTGCTGGTGTGTTTTGGATCATTGTATTGCTGCAGAACCCAAGTTCGTTTCAGCTTGAGGTCACGAACAGATGATCGGACATTCTCCTTCAGGATCTTTTGGTAGACAGCAGAATTCATAGTTCCATTTATCACAGCAAGTCTTCCAGGTCCTGACACAGCAAAACAGCCCCAGACCATCACACTACCACCACCATATTTTACTGTTGGTATAATGTTCTTTTTCTGAAATGCAGTGTTTCTTTTATGCCAGAATTAATGGGACACACACCTTCCAAAGAGTTCAACTTTTGTCTCATCGGTCCACAGAATGTTTTCACAAAAGTCTTGGGGATCATCAATATGTGTTCTGGAAAAATTGAGACAAGTTTTAATGTTCTTTTTGATCAGAAGTGGTTTTCGTCTAGGAACTCTGCCATGTAGGCCATTATTGCCTAGTCTCTTTCTAATGGTGGAGGCATGAGCACTGAGCTTAACTGAGGCAAGTGAGGCCTGCAGTTCTTTGGATGTTGTTGTAGGGTCTTTTGTGACCTCTTGAATGAGTCGTCGCTGCGCTCTTGTGGTAATTTTGGGCGGCCGGCCACTCCTGGGAAGGTTCACCACTGTTCCATGTTTTCACCATTTGTGGATAATGGCTCTCACTGTGGTTCACTGGATTCCAAAAGCTTTGGAAATGGCTTTATAACCCTTTCCAGACTGATAGATCTCATTTACCTTCTTTCTCAATTGTTTCTAAATTTCTTTGGATCTCAGCATGATGTGTTGCTTTTAAGGATCTTTTGGTGGACTTCACTTTGTCAGGCAGGTCCTATTTAAGTGATGTCTTGATTGAGAATAGGTGTGTCAATAATCAGGCCTGGGTGTGGCTAGAGACAATGTACTCAGGTGTGAGAAACCACAGTTAAGTTATGTTTTAAAAAGGGGGCCAATCACTTTTTCACACAGGGCCATGTATGTTTGGATTTTTTTCTCCCTTAATAATAAACACCTTCATTTAAAAATAGGATTTTGTGTTTACTTGTGTTGTCTTTGACTAATATTTAAATTGGTTTGATGTTCCAAAACATTTAAGTGTGACAAACATGCAAAAAAACAGGAAATCAGGAATGGGACAAACACTTTTTCACACCACTGTACATACAGTACGCAATGAGAAATAAATACAAAAGACTAATGGAATGTGTGGTCCAGCCAGCAGCCTTTGTTTTGTCTATCCGTTCTCGTTTTAGTTTGCTTTGAGTGTTAGCAACGACAAACAGTGACAAACAAACCAAATCATGTGGGCACACTGACGAAAACTCGTCAGATGAACAATAACTGGGACAAAAATTTTCTGCAAAAAGTTGACGATAACCAAATTGTATGATAACCAGGGCAAAACAAAAACTGCCAAACGCCTTCATATCACAATTCACAAATATAATGTTTTGGATTAAATCTAACTCCATACTTGAGTATTATTTATTTTAAAGGGCCAACATTTTATTGTATTTTCTAGTTCAGTTAAATAGGGATGCACCAGATATTCTGCAACCAAAACGATTCAGCCAAAAATGACATATGCAAGAATAATTTTTTTATATACAAACACACACAAATTTATATACAAATAATCAATTAAACTCATGCTATTAAACCTAATAATGCCAAACCAGTTTATTAAAATACACACATTCATTCCTGACTAACTACAAGACTTATTTTGGGAAAAAATAGTTAATCATAATCATTTATTAAAAAACGTATTCGGTGTTCAGCCAAATGTTTCATTTTGTTCAGTTTTGGCCAGAAATTTTAATATCGGTGTATCCCTAGTTATAATATTTGTGAGTTTTAATGATAGATGTGCTTCAGTGATACATGTGCAGCCTGGCATCCAGGAACAGCACAAGACACATCTGTTTACTCCTCATAACCTCAGTTATCCTCAGTAGTCCATTGCTGAAGAAAGGCTGATGACCATTTTTCTAAAACATCCATATTGTAAGTCTTGCTTCACACAGAAATATCAAACAAGCTGTTGCAAGGTTGGACAAGCCTTACAGAATGCAAACATCAAATCTATTAAGAAACTCTGCTAAATATTATATGCATTCATAATTTAAACTGAAATGTGTTATTCATGAAGTTGCACTGTCCAAAAATTAGTATATGCTAAAAAAGTACATAAGATAGTCACCTGAATTCATGTATCATTCGTTCAATTGATATTTGATTCAGAATCAAAAACTGGAATATGAAAAACTGTTTATTATTTTTTGTTTTTGAATGTAATACCAAAAAACATATATCGGCTTGCATTTTGTGCTGTTGATTTGATGCTCAAAATAAAAATGTGATATTAATTAAGCGGACCGGAGCCGAATTTGATTATTTTTTTTAATGTTTGTGTAACCCGGAAGTTACTGACTTCTGAGGTGAGTAAAAAATAAAAAACAGCAAAATAGGCGAAAATGATGGGAAATAAACACTGTGATGCAGAAAATGTTTTAGAATTATTTATAAATTATTTCTGTGAATAAATTACATTGATGCGCGAAACTCGAGTTTTTATTACGTGACATTTGCACGTGACATCACCAAATATCTGTTCCACATATTTATTTTTATTTGTTTATTTTTATTTTGGTTTCAGAAATGTGTGCTTATATATACAGTATACTACCCCGACAGCAGAACGAACAAAATGGACAGCGAGAGCCCAGGGTTAATGTTAATGTGTTTCAAATTCACCACAATGCAAACAAAGCCTACTAAAAACAAACAGCTAATATCTGAACATCAACAAACATTCCACCGTGGCCTTAAAATAAAATGTACAAAACATTATTTAAAAAGGATATTTAAATTATTGCATTGCATGTGTGTATTATTTGTGTTTAATGGACTTTTCTGATGTGACACATGACCCTATGTAAACAGCATGACTAGCTATATATCTGCCAGTTTAGCTGTCTAGAACACAGCTTAATCAAATCTCCCAAAAAACTTTGGGTACAGCAAAGTCTTGGCAATGAGCAGTTTTGTCCACCATCAACATGCATTTCTCCAGCCAATTTGGCATGAAACCACCTAATCTGGCAACATTGCAAGCACTGGGTTGCCACATGTCCCGTACAATACGGAATTGGTTTAATCGTTGTAAATGAAAAGTCGCGTTCCGTACTGAAGTGATACAGAATGCGCTTTGCTCCGTATTTTTATCAAAGAGGGTGAAATTGAGACAGAACAATATGTGTGAATGAAAAGGAAACCCTGCTGCTCTCTTTCTCACCCTCTCTGTCATGTTTCAGCAGAGTGTGTGTGAGAGTTATGGGTCGTTGGTGAATGAAACGGCTCTTAGAGTCGACTCTTTGAAGTGAGCGATCAGAGTTGGCTTGTGTCTGGGAGCCAGATTCGTTACCCCCCCTGGTGAAGTCGCACGGGATTGGTCAGCTACACCATACACAGTAAATCTGCCAGTGTTAAATCAACACTATTAGAGTTAAATTAACACTGAGGGTGTCAAAATCTAACACTCTCAGTGTTAATTTAACTCTAATAGTGTTGATTTAACACTGGCAGATTTATTGTGTATAAGGTGGGGGGTGGGGTGTCACTAAATTAATATTAACTATAATTGTTGCATGCACACACACAGAGAGAGAAGCTACAAAAAGACTCTCTGCATATGACAAAAAATTACATAATTTTAAATAAATAAATGCACATATAAAAGACTAAATAAATAATTACACACAAGTAATTGTATAGACAAAAAATAAATTAATAAATACATTTTTTCATGAAAAAGGACATGCATATATTTATATGAGGAATCTATTTCTACACTTCCATGCATAAAAATTATTTGACTCACTTCTGAAATCCAAAACAGACAACAAAAATTCACTGAAATATGGTCATCAGTATGGAAAGTGTTGGGGGATATATGATTTTTCTTTTAGCATGATATATGTACTACTGCCTATATTGTAACCATAATTGACTTATTTTACTTTATTATGCCCTATTCCTTTATTAATTAATGATCATTTTGCGATATTGTGAAATATGTGACCATGTTGCGGCGAGATACATATATAAAATTCTTTTGTTTTTGTTTGTTCTGTTCTTTCTATAAATTGCAAAACTATATAATTTAGAAAAAATTATTAATTCAGTTGTTTTTAACATTTCTACATTTATTTAATTTCATTCACTGTTGAATTGACATTATTTTATTACTAATTAAGCTAAGCAGCAAAAAATAGAAGAAGAAGAAGAAGAAGAAGAAGAAGAAGAAGAAGAAGAAGAAGAAGAAGAAGAAGAAAAGTCTTTCGATTTGGGAGCTGTAAGAGGTCTTTTAAGTAAACCAAGCCATAAAAGCCCATCACTAGTGCGAGTCATGATCAATGAAAGCTTTGTGTGCATTGCTAAGATACACCTGAAAATGGTGCGTGATTTAAAAAAATTGCATCTACCGAAGGCAGTGTAAGGCCTTTAATTATATAGGTGCAACATTCAAGCCACACCCAACCCACAACGGAATCCCCCCATCCCAAAACAACCCCCCCGATCCCATCCCCCCTCCACCCAGCCAGGGGTGTCCCTTATTTCAAAATCTGAAAGGTGGCAACCTTAGCACGGGATGCCATAAAGTTCGCACATTTCCCCGTGTATAGAATATAAACACAGTTCAGACATTAACGTGTGTGTATATGATGGTACAGATGCATGTTAAAGAATTTACTCTTATTTTCACTGCTATTTAGTAAATTAAATAATTTCTCCCTACATAGTGCAGTAACTTCCAGGTTACACAAACGCATCTATTAAAAAACAATCAAAATGGGCTCCGGTCCATTTAATTAATTTCACATATTTATTTGGACCATTAAACCAAAAGAACAAAATGCAAGCCAATATTTGTTTTTTGGTATTATATTCAAAAACGAAAAATTAAATAATGAACTGTTTTTTCATATTCTGTTTTTTGATTCTGAATCAAATATCAATTAACAGCTTCTTGCCTCTTAATGTGTTTGAGAAATCAGTTGTGTGTCTACTTTGAAGAATCTAAAATCTAAGGCATATTTTGGTTTGTTTAACACTTTTAAGTTTACTACATGATTCCTTATGTGTTCACTCATAGTCTGGATGACTTCAGTATTAAATTTACAATAAAAAATAAATAAATAAAAACACTGAATTAAACTTTTGACTGTTACTGTAAATAAATATATAGCAGTTTGGAGTGGAGTTCCTAGTATCTCATTAGGTTGAAGAGGATTTTTTGTCCTACTGTGTACCAGCTGCTAGAAAAGACTCCACCTGAAGAGCACAGCTGCTCCATAACAAGGCTCTTGAATTAGAGCCTGTATATTGCAGGTAACTGGGCTTACACTGGTTCTTTTCTTCTGATGGTGGACTGTAGTATCCCTCTTTACAGCGGCAGCAGTACTGGCCAAGTCGAAAGCCCTGCCTGGGAATTGGGTCACACTGGGTAAAGGATGAGAGAGATGGAGAGAAAGAGAGGAGAGGGAATAGTGAACCAGATGTCAAGAGTTTTGTTGAATTTATTTACTTACGCTTCCTTTTCTATAACTCTTTCTAGACACTCAAAGCTCTTTGACATTTGGACATCACAAAGTCAGCTCAACCACCACCAATTTTACATATTGCCTTAGATCTTCTATCTCAAATATCATGGATTTGATATTTTACAACAGTTGTTAAACAATACATTTTGATGTGCATTATGTGAGCAGTCTTGAACCCTGCAAACATGCCTTTCTTCAACTCAGAGAGAGAGAGAGAAAGAGAGAGAGAGAGAGTGAATGAAAGAGTGCGTCCATGAGCATAAATCACTACCCAAGAAACAATCATCATAGCTATGTCACATCTCGTTCCAGTGAGGTGCAGCTCGCTCAATCGGGGAAAGCAAACAACAAAGTTTCATCATCTTGGCCGCCTCCCTCATCAAATACTTAATCTCACTTGGCTATATGAATTCAAAATATCAAATACAAACTATTTTCAGAACTTACAATTGAGGTACAAACCTCTTGAAATGAGTTTTCCCAGCATTTCCGAGGAAATGTTCTGTTTCATGGCCGGTGACAATTTCATGGCTGTGAATTTGTTGCGGCACTGTGTAACATGAAGTTAAAGAATAAAAATATATATTTTAGGTACCCTAAGAAACCTACACATGTGAAACAGTTACCAGAGTGCTCATCAATAGTCTAGAACAGTGTTTTATAATCTGT
Source organism: Crenuchus spilurus (assembly GCA_036984385.1). Lineage (NCBI taxonomy): Eukaryota > Metazoa > Chordata > Actinopteri > Characiformes > Crenuchidae > Crenuchus > Crenuchus spilurus. Next base: position 31,230 of record BRDA01007009.1, read on the forward strand.
GGGTCTAACCCGAACCCCAGTGGCCAGTAGTGGTACTACAATTTTGTTTTAATATAAATTACAGATTTTTTAAATAGCATATAAACTTTTATTTTTTTTTTTTCCAATTTTTATCCCCTTCCCAATGTAGTACTAGTAGTAGCCTATTAACCCAATCCATCCACTAGGAGGCTCTCCCCATCACTTTGCACTGTCTCTGACTCTAGTAGGGTGAAGACATGTACAAGCCTCCTTCGTTGCATGTGATGCCAGCCTTTTAGAACTACCGCTGATACACCATCACTGGGGAGCCAACATGCTCTGAGGAAAGCGCAGGATGCCCAGCTCTGAATGGACCAATCAGTAGATGCTTGAGCCAGCGGCCAAAGCAATGTGAGAATGATAGGGAGAGCGTGCGCCATCTACCCACCCAGAAAGATCACTGCAAATTTTTGCTGTCTTGGGTCCCGGCTGTTGATGGCAAACAGCCTGACCGGGATTCAAACTCGCAATCCTCTGGTCATAGTGTTAGCGTCTTAGCCTGCTTGGCATTTTCAAGAGTTCTGCTAATTCTGACAATTTGAAAAACATTTGTTTTAAGAGTATAGAAGCTCCTGTAGGAACCTCTAACTACAGCACTGGGTTCCACCAAGAACCATTTACAAAAGTGCAAAAGAGATTGAATCTCTAAAGTGTCCTTAGCAAGCCAAAGGGTTCTCCATTTAGAGTCTGACCACACACATAGTCCATGACCTTCTCTAATGACTGTTCCATGGGTCACTGCCCAAGAAACAGTCATTAGATGTGTGTGTGTGGGGGGGTCCCTCTCAGACACAAAGGTGTCAAAAGTATTGACATTCATTACTCAGGTAGAAGTATAGATACTAGGGTTTAAAAAGACTTTTATAGAAGTTGAAGTATCAACTTAAGCTTTTTACTCAAGTAAAAGTACAAAAGTTCTGGTTTCAGAACTACTTAAAGTATAAAAGTAAAAGTAATGTAAGGAAAACAAATGCTAAAACTTAGTCTGTGCCACAGGGGCATATTGTGCACTACCCAACCCCCTAACCCCAAAATATTTTTTTTCTAAAAGCCATAATGACTATAATGTTATATTAAAATGGTAATGTTGAACTGTTCTTCTAGTTTATTTAGGAGCACTGTTTTAATATTCAGAGTAAATCCTTTATTTTTCTGGCAATTGATTGCTTTCCCTGATTGCAAACTTACTCTGTACTACACTACTTTTCCCTGAGGAGATCAGGGTAGTAGTTTAAGGTAGAATGAGGAGCTACAGTTTAGCCTGTTATGCTAAGCAACATTTTTGATTTATTCCTTTGTTTGTTATCCTGGTAAAAACAATACAAACGGACCTGTGAAAAACAAGACAGAATAAACTTGTTTGAGAACTATACTTCATCTCTTTCTGTTGCTTTTGGAAGATATTGGATCCGCAGGCACGAGTTAGAAACTTCTAGTGCTGCCTTATAGCGCTGTGTTGCGGGAAAGGCCCTTAAAGGCACAGTATGTAGTTTCCAGCGACATCTAGTGGTTTAGTTTCCATATTGCAACCAACTGAAAACTATTTCCACAGCCCCCCCCTTCAAACACGAAGTATCTACGGTGGCTGTAATGTGTCAAATCTTTGATATTCCCGAACATGATGTCTAATAGTAGTTTTAGAGCTAGTGATATGTCAAGTGGTAAGATTAATTTTAATTAGAAATTTAGGAAACGTAATATGTAAAATTATCATAGCAATGCAAAAACATTTTCTGCACTTCAGTAGTGCTATTGTAAACGTTAGCTGTTTTCTGTACAAACACAAGATAATGTAACAAAGTAAACATATTAAACTTTTTTTTTTTCACGGCAAGATGGTGGCACGCAGTTGAGCAGGAACTTCTTACGCTCCTAGCATACCCAGTTTTAGTAGTTTTTATGTCTGTTTATATCGGTTCTAATCCTGAATTCATTTGCCCTCGGTGGTCGAGTTACAGCTGAACCAAACTCATTCAGATAAGAGACAGTTTAGCCACAGAAGCAGCAACTTTGGATAATAACGTTCGGGCTGAGCTGAGCTGGCTATGGCTTCTCCGGACACCGGCCCGCCAGAGCGGAACCCACGCCAGGAGGAGGAGACAAGACCGGCATCAGAAGCGGGGCAAACGGGGCGGCCGGCCGGCAGCTCTTCCGAGCGGACCGTAACCAGCAGTCTGGGAAAACCAGAGGGGGCGGCTTAATAATCTACGTCAGTGAAGGTTGGTGTACAACCTGTGTGTTGGTAAACAGCCACTGTCTGAGGCGAGCATAAGAATCTTGATGAGCATAAGAATGTTCCACTATCTTAACAAATAAACCAAAAAACCTTTATTCTTGCTTCTCCTCCGTGTATTTCTTCTTATTGAGGTATATGTGTATATGTGTATTTCTTCTTCTTCTTCTCCTGTTTTATGTCAGCCAACGGTAAAACAAAGCTACAGCGCCATCGAATTTGAGTGGCCAATTCATCCTTACAACACAAACGGTTTTTGCGAGCCTCTTGTTTGTCCTTTTCGAACTACTGTAGAAACATGGCGATGCAGCATGGCGCCCTCAGTCGGTGTTCGACCCGCGACCAATGTAGATATAAACAGCTTATTCTAAGGTAAAATAATCAAATTACTTCTTACTTTATAATGATTAGATGTGTTTTTAATCATTTTTATTAGTGATTATCTTAAATTCTGCTAAAAGATAACCAAAAATATTACATACTGTGCCTTTAATCAGCTGCTATAGTCATTTCAAATATATTAGTGGACCATATTATGTGTAGTACTGAGCTTACTGGAGAGTGACAAGACACGTGACGTGCAGGTACCAATATGGTATCAGAATGGTATGTTTATACTTATCATCCAACCACAGTCACATTCACTCTTTCTGGATGGTGCAGTTTATCTGGACAGGATGTTTTTTGAATGATGACAAACCAAAATGAAATATGTAGAAATAACGAGGCTGTTTTTAAAATGTGAGGAGTATAAAGTACCAATAATGGAATGAAAATGTAAGTAAGTAGAAGTAAAAAGTCGTCCAAAAATAATTACTCCAGTAAAGTATAGATAACCAAAATTTCTACTTAAGTATAGTAACGAAGTATTTGCACTTCGGTGCTTGACACCTCTTTCAGACACTATGATGTAGCATTGTGTTCCAGTGAGGTGCAGCTTAGTCAAGCAGGGAAAGTGAGCATCAACGTTTCTTTGCTTTTGGCTGCTTCTTTCTTCAAACACTTCACCTTGCCTTTCTATGTGATTCCAAAATATCAAATGCATACAATTAAGGTACAGACCTCCTAAAATTTTAATTCTCACAGCATTTCACAACAAAGTCTGGCCCAAGTTTTTAGCACTCTATCAATGGTTACAGAACTGTCAAATATATTTTATGTTAATCAAGAAGAAGAGGTTAATATGAAGAGGTTACCAGAGCACCCAGTAATAGTCTAGAACTGTGGTTTTCCAGTGTTCTCTTGACAACATTCAGATCAATGATAAACCACCTCCAGAACCTGAGTTTGAGAGCAGGTTGATTATTCTTAGAGATTAAAGAGGCACTCAGAGGCCCAGATTGCCAGTTCATGCCCATGGAGGACAGTGTGTGTGTGTATGTGTGTGTGTGTGCTCTTTCTCATTAATTACATGAGCAGACTCTCATCAGCACTCCCTCAGTTAGAGTCGTTTGACCCACTCATCAGAAAAGCTGTGAGTTAATCTAAGTTAAAACGTAAATGGATGGGTAATGCCTATTGAAAGGGCTTTATCTCTATTTTCCCTCACAAAACTCCAGCCCCCCCTAACACTCACACACAATCACGGTCCATTAATCATAAGTTTCTATAATAATGTCTCTGATTAATAAATGGTATTAAACCTGTGCAAAGTTAAATTCTCCAGTTTTTTCCAGCCGTGTTCCTTCCCGAACAGAGAGAACTCATTAACCCTCAGTGTTCCTGAGCTCTGTTGATTGTCAAATGATAAACATGGTTCCACTGGCTTCCCTCAGATGTTGAGGCTTTTCAGAGGTTTAATCTGGTGGTATACTCTCTAAGCTAATGCTGATGTATTGTTCCATTTGTCTTTGACACATATATACTGTACGTACATCCTGGATTGTGTTCTTGATCTGCTGATGATGGACAGTATTTCACTACGACTGTGCTCATCTGTGGTCTACCAGTGTGTATCTTGACAATATACAATTAAACTGGATTTGACGAAGTGAACAATTTCGCGATTTCTCTGGTTGCATTATTCTAATTACATAAAATATTTGTTTTTCAAGTTCAATCAACATCTAGAATCACCTGTAGGCCTGTTTAGATGGCAACTAAGAAAGCAGTCATCTAGTTACTCAGAATAAAGGTTGCTAAATGCTTGTTCTGTTTATATACAGTGGCATGCAAAAGTTTCAGAACCCCTAGTCAAAATTTCTATTACTAATCAAATACAAGATTATTCCAAAAGCTTGTAAATACATTTTGTAGTGACTAAGAGTCTCTCAGCTGATTTTCTAGTCTTGTTCTGTGAGATTCTTGGGACATCTTGAAGTCATGGCTCTATCCACAGATTTTCAGTGATGTTTAGGTCAGGGGGCTGTGAGGGCTATGACATAACCTTCAGTTTACCCCACTAGAGGCAGTTCATTGTGGATAATGAGTGTATTTGGTACTCTGCTATCCATCCACTTCATCATCAGCTTTGTTACAGATGGTGTCATATTTGCTGGTCATTCAATCAATCAATCAATCAAATTTTATTTATAAAGCACTTTTTACAACTGATGTCACAAAGCAGCTTTACAGGGTTAGTAATAACAGACATCAAATCATTAATCCCTAATCCCCGGTGAGCAAGCCAACGGCAACAGTGGCAAGGGAAAACTCCCTCAGAGCTGGAGGAAGAAACCTTGGGAGTAACCAGACTCACATGGGGGACCCATCCTCCTCTGGTCTGCTAATTCTAAGTGTGTGATAAATCATAATCATATGATCTTGTAATGTTCAGGTGAACTGATATGGTGACAGTAGTGGGACAGGAATGATGATAGTGGTAGCAATGATACCACTCCAACAGTGAACTGTTCTCCAAACCACTGACTGCAACACAACCCAAAACATGATCGATCCTCCCTCATGATTCACAGTTGGAGAGGTGTTCTTTACTTATTGCGGCCAAATTGTTCTTTTTCAACTTTATCAGTTCACAGTACTTCTTTTCAGAATGTGTAAGACTTGATAACATTTTCTGCAAAACTTCTTTTTTTCTTTTCTTTTCTTTTTTTTTACAGCCCCCAGATTTTTGTGGTGAAGATGAAGGAAAGTTCTAATGACTGATCCATGAAGGTCAAACCGGCCATTTCTTAATTACATTACACATTGTTCTCCTCGGTTCCTCTGACACCTTATTAAGATAATAGTCTGAGTTCCTCCATTTTCCTTCATTCTTAAAAAGATGGTTCTTCAAGGGTTCTTTAGAAAATAGAAAATAGTTATATATAGAACCCTGTGCATGATTAAAAGAATATTTAGATTGATGAAGAATGTGATGTAAATGGTTCTATATAGAAGCTTTGTTTTATTTACCACCAAAATGGGTTCTGCTGCTGTTACAGTGTTGAGCTTGTAATCATAGAGGTGCTATAGAACCAAGTAAAGAACCTTTGAAGAAGAATCTTTTTTAAGACTACAGACACATGACTGTGTAAATCTGATTGATTGAATCAGTGAAAAATCAGTAGAATTTAACCTCATTGTCAGTATTTTTAGACACAAAACAGAACCAAAACCACAGAAACTGCACCAGTTATGCATGGCTTAACAGCTTTAAGGCTCTGGTGATGGGTTTCAGGCTCTGGTTATATTTACTAGTATTCATTTGTCTGTCATAACACATCTCCTAATTGTGCAGTAGTGTTCTCTTGAAACCAGGTGTTCCCTTTCTCTAAATCCTACTGTCTCATCCCAACAGACCACTGCTCATCCGAGACCTATATAAATGCACCCTGCTAGGAGGAACAGGAGGGAAATTTTGGGTGTTTTTTTTTTTTTTTTTGCTTATTTCACCCAACCAGATGAGTAGTGTACTGTGGAAAAGGATGTCAACATCACTGGATTAACGCCCTAATCCCCCAGATCATCCCTGTACCACCCAGCACAAAGATCTTTAAATAGAAGGTCTGGATGAGAGAGAGGATGGTGGCAGACGGGGGAGGGATGAAAGAGAGTGAGAGAGAGTGAGCACATGATGGAAAGAGAGAAAGGTGTTGCAGAGATGTGTTAGAGAAAGAGAGAGAAAATCAAAGTGAGAGAGTGTCATGCACAACATGGTAAAGTATGGTGGCAGGTGAGAAGGTACCTGCTGGTGAGAAAATACTAGCACAGCATGTCATAAACCAAATTAAAGTGATGTTGCCCACACAGGGCATGCCAGGTTATGATGTCAGGGCTTGGCTGTGTCAATGCTTTGTTGCACAACAGACTCTGGTGTTTCCTGCTGCAGCTAGACACAAATGTTACGATTAACAGTGGTCCAGGACACATTTTATCAGTTCATTCTGATTGGTGTAACTTGTTCTCTGATGTCTACATGACTTTGATGTGACTGAAAACGGCCCAGATGTGGTTTTACAAGCCCGTTTACAACCCTATGATTCTTCATTTTCTTCATTATCTATGATTCAGCTTTTTTACCTCATATGGTGAGTTCATGAATAATTTGATGAGCTCTGCTCTGATTGGGTTATGTACAGCTTGGCAGCATGCTAAAACTGAAAACTAGCAAATGCAGAGCTGTGGGAAAAATGTAGAGAGATAAGAAGAAGATAATTTATTGTGATTTGCATGGCATGCAAGAGAAGTGTGCGAGAGAGGAGGTTACTGAAGAGAAATGCTGTTTTGGATATTGTTACTGAGGAAAAACCATTTAGCCAACCTTGAGTTGAAAATAAAAATCTATATACTTGTTTATATTTCTCTTTTTTGATCTAGCGTCTACTTAATTTCTGCCTCGACTCTTTTTAAATATTTCTGTTACTGTGAGGGTGTCAGAAATTTAACAGCTTTGGCTGAAAAGAGAGGAGCTGAGAAAAAAACAGATAGAGATAAGAGAGGAGATGAGTAAAGAGAACCCAAAGGAGAGCTGATAGAAAAAGACAGATGAGAGAGGAGAGATCTGAGGAAAAACAAAGAGAGGAGAGAAGTGCACGGTATAGAAGAGAAGTGTCTGAGAGAGGAGGTGAGTGAAGAGAAAAGCTGTTATGAATTGAATGCAAGGTGATGATAGGATGTTTGTCCAACCTTGAGCGGGAATTGAAGCTGTAATGGTGGACGAGTGGCTGATTTTAGGGCAGAGTCAGGAATATGATGTCCTAGACTAGGATTTTGGGGTTGGACCCTTTCAGTAGTCATTTGTTGATGCAGAATTCATGTTTGAAGGAGTAGACAACAATGTCTGAGGTACCAACCTCTCCTTATTCAACTAGAACAACACTATTACAGTTCTAGATCATCTTTAAGGTGCACACTTAGACCACATCTGCTGACCCTGACACCAAATTTGAAAGTTTTAAAAGCACATTGACTGATAGATTTCAGACCTTGGTAGAGTACAATATTAAATATCTGCAACGTAAACAAAGTCAATCAGAGTGTTTTGGTATTAAATGATGATTGTAGAGAAACCTTTTACCCTTCCATTTTATTTTCTATACAAGACCACCAGTGAACCTAGATGTCTCTTCAAAGCTTTTCTATGGTATGTTATTAAAAGTGTACAAAATGAAACATAAGTGGTAAAATACACTTTCTTTGGGAACTATTTTATTTCTCAACTAAGAATGGATTTAAATACATGTTTTAGAGGCATTAAACATGCCCTGAAATGCCTCTAAAGAGTAGAGAGTAGATGTCCTGACTAAATGTCCCACTATTAATCATCTCCATCTTCACACACTGGCTCAGGCTCTCCTCACCTCTCTGTCTAACAGCTAATGTGTGATGAGAGTTCTGGTGCAGACCGGCTGCAGGTGGATGCTGACTGTTGGTGCTGGTTGAGGTGACTCTCTAATGTCTGAACTAAATGTCAAAGAGCTTTGAATGTCTAGAACAGAGCTGTACAAATGGAAGTGGAAGTAATTAAGCTTCATTCTGCTCTTGCTCGTTTTCTTCAGATTCCTCTTCCACAAAGAAAAACCTGCTCAGATACAGTGAGGAAAATAAGTACAAACCGGATTCCAAAAAAGTTGGGACGCTATACAAATTGTGAATAAAAACTGAATGCAATGATGTGGAGATGG
>BRDA01007009.1:40512-54244 GCA_036984385.1 Crenuchus spilurus
AGATGTATAAATTAAAGTTAAACAGTAGTAAGTTTTTTGTAGGATAGGTCTATTTAACGTGGTAGGTCTTTCTCACTTACATTTTAGATTATGTCTCTCACAGTGGACATGCACCTAAGATGAACATTACAGACCCCTCCATGATTTCTAAGTGGGAGAACTTGCAAATTCACAGGGTGTTCAAATACTTATTTTCCTCACTGTAATTCATTATTATAGTTTTCATAATTATTTATTTGTAAATTATGGTGGAAAATAAGTATTTGGTCAATAACAAAAGTTCAACTCCATATTTTGTAACATGGCAATGACAGAGGTTAAACGTTTCCTGTAAGTCTTCACCAGGTTTCACTACGACATGTGAAGTGCAGGTGTGATGGATCGCTTACCAATAGGGTATCAGAATGGTATATGTTTATACTTATCATCCAACCACAGTCACATTCACTCTTTCTGGATGCCGTAGTTTATCTGGAGAGGATGTTTTTTAAATGATGACAAATTGAAATTAAATATGTAGAAATAACGAGGCTGTTTTTAAAATGTAAGGAGTAGAAAGTACCGATAATTACATGAAAATGAAAATAATTACTCCAGTAAAGTATAGATAACCAAAATTTTTACTTAAGTATAGTAACAAAGTATTTGTACTTCCTTACTTGACACCTCTGCCAACAACAAACCATTTTATTACCAACTAATCTGTTGAATAGAGCTGCAGACTCACTATGACCTACTGAGTCTGAGTCATCAACAGCATCACAAACACTTTTTCTGTAATTCAACATGTGAGATGTAAAGAATATTTAATATTAAAGCATAAAAACAGAAAACGTCAGTAAATGTTGAGGTTACAGTAAGTAAACTGAACACACTAAGCAGCAATGTTTACAGTATCTGATCTTCTGTTAGTAAAAGTTACATTTACAATAAATCTGATTTCATTTGATTGAGCAGAACTGCAAATATCAACTTATCTTGATAAAAAATGACACTTTTACTTTTCCACAGTAGTAGCATCAAATGGAAGGATGGGAGGAAATAAAACAAAACTTCATGCATACCCTGGACTATCCAATACTGTAGGCTCACACTGTAGCAACCACATTATTTAGTTTTTTATTTCTGTTTTTCTCCTCTATATATGATATCACAGATTTTCAATGGAATTTTACAGATTACGGTCACGTTAAAGATGAATAAAATTGTGAAATTACTCATTTTAGTCTGACGTTTTTAAATCACAAAAACAGGCCATTTTCAAAGGTGTGCCTAAACTTTTGCATGCCACTGTATTACACATGCAGACTAACAGTAGATGGAAATAAGCTCTAGTGAGAAGTGCAAAAGATGTCAGTGTATTCACCTCCATGCTGGTACGGTTACACTGATGTGTGTCAGCAAACCACACATTTCCACTGGCACACTGATCCACATCAAAACCCTGAATATTCACATCCATACGGACGACACCCCTGCCAACACAACAGAACAGTCTTAAATGATGGACAGATATACAAACCATTACCAGACTTTGACCAAGTCCAAGGCTTTCTTGTATTAAGCAGACACTGATTTATTGAAATATATGGCCTTCATAATATTTTATACAGCCAGATGCTGAGACTGAAATCATCATTCAATAGTTTAGATCAGATTTTTAATATAATACTAATGTTGTTTGTGTATAAAAATGATTGATATAGTCATCTGCAACTTCACCAGCATCAGATAAAAAGTAGAATTAGATATAAAACATTGAAAATGAAATTAAAATGACAATATCTTGAGTCATAAATGCCAATAGCTGTTTACAGTATCGTCTCACATTCCCCAAAACATTTAAAATATTTCATAAAATGTTTTTTGTTGTGTACTTATAACATTAAATTTCACATGAAAGTAATATCAGGCTATTGTCATATTTAAAAGTCATTTTAACATGAATGTAAATAGGAGAACATAGAAATAAGAAAAAGAGAGACAAAGCTGACTGACCTGAACTCTGGGCTGAGGTCTGGCTTCAGCCCGTAAAAGGGCATGGACAGAGTGATCACCCACCCGGGCAAAAAACGTCCATCTTCACACTCCAGGAAGGGAGCCTCGCCCCACCGCAGCCCACTGCTGTTAGTGACGTAACTGTCCCCGCGTGCCCACTTGGGAGTGTCCAGGGTGCTGAGGTCATTAAGCAAGACCCGTTTAGACAAGCCAGGGAGGGGCGGGCTACTGTACTTCAGCGAGGTGAACCAGCTGTGACCAGGCCCAGGGGGTGGAGAGATAAGGCTCTGCCAGCTCAGAGTGAGATCCTGCAGGTAGAGGTGTTGAGATGGTTAATCTTATGAAAACATCTGAATGTCCAAATTTAGATTCAACTTTGCCAATGTGATTGCACTCAGCTGAACTTGACCTCTGCATTTAACTCATCCATGCAGTGAAACACACACATTTGTGAACACACTAGGCTGTGAGAACATGTGCCCAAAGTGGTGGGCATCCCCATCCATGGCACCAGGGGAGTAGTTGGGGGTTAGGTGCCTTGCTCAAGGGCACTTCAGTCATGACCTGTCTGGAGATTAAACCGGCAACTTTCCAGTCACAAGACCAGATCCCTAAATACCAGACCATGGCTGCTCCCATATCTGAAGTTTAAAGTTGACTATTTGGGTGTATCACCCTTTAAATTTGACATTTGGTGAAGTTTAATTGTTCTGTTATTCTTGTATGTTAAACTATTTAAAATTAAAATAGAATGTTGTGTAGCTGTTTAATGGGAAAAGGTTTTGTATCAAATTTAATATCAAAATCATTCATCCTGACAGCCCAGCTTAAAATTTGACATAACTTGTAAGTTGTGCTCATTCAACTTGAGCTTCACCAACTCAAACTTCTTAGTGTAGTCCAAAGTTGTGTTAACTCAATTAATTAGGCTAATAAACCACAACATCTTTTTATCCAGCTAGGACTCAGTAGGATGGACTCACTAGGATATCATTTGTGCTTCTGAACATTTTTTTTAAGAATTTTTGACTTAACAAAGACGTTGAGCTGAATTGTTTATTTTTTTCAGTCTTCCATCAGAATATCACATTTCAATACATGTGTTTCTAAGTAACCAAACATCCCTGATAACAACAGACCTGGGTCACATCCAATATTTACTAGAAGCCCAGATACAACATGGAACAATGGTCCAAACTAGGCCAGATGTGGTTGTCAGAACCAAATATTTTTATCCAATGATTTATTATTTATTGATTTGATTTATCCTCCTCTGTCAGAACTGACCAAACAACTGGTTTAACCTCTTAAGCTCCAAGGGTATTTTCCTTAGTTTTCACCCGAATTTTCATGCTCTAATCTTAAGTATTATTACTCCCTAACTGCATGGAATAAATACAAACTGTTGGTGTTTTTTGTTCAAGAACCCTTCAAGTTAGAAGAATAATGTGTTTTGTACCATAAGAGTGATTCGATTTTCTTAAGTTTTGCTTATTTTTTCTTTTAAAAAAAGTAGACGTTCAGTGATATTTTTTCTTAAAATCATTTTTTTATACTCCATATTACAGTATTTAGACCATATTAGATCCAGCTTGTGGCTCATATGTGTGTATTTATATGTAAAGTTGTACCAGAAAAAAATCTGAGTGTACAACTTTATTTTCTGTTCTTTTATTAAATTTCAATTTCAAGTTCAAAGTTCAAGTACATTTAAAAGTGTATTTTCTGTTGCTAAGCTAAAAACAGCTTTTTACACACATTTGTACAAATTTGCATTAGATCTGTACCATTAGGACCATGCCCTATAAGTAACATACACATTTCACCACAAAGGTCACATGAGGTCATAACTGGCATTTAAACCTAGTCAAAATGCTAAAAACAGTCATAAAATACTTTCCTCAGCTTGAAACAGCTTTTAACTGCTTATATGTTACTGTCCCTAAGACATGTCACACAAATCATTAGATCGCTCATCAGACACCGGTAGCGCGAGCGGCAGAGCAAATCACACAGATGGTTTGTTTACATCTGTATAACGGTTTAAATATCAGAACAATAAAACATCATTTTCCCAATGTAATTTGACCAAAACTTCCCCAACAGTGTATAAACTTACTTTCTTTCATAAATTATACAACTCATGGCTGTAATAAGCTATATGCACACGGGGGTGCTGACGTATTTCCAGTAAAATCTCAGCCAGCTCACTCACTTCCGCCATCCACACTGTTGTGATGAGTTTAGTGAAGTCGCGATAATGTCCCAAGCTAAAACGTTTAAGTTTCAGCGAGCTGACAGCGCTACTGCTGAACATGGCTGTGTACCTTTGTGTCAAGCCTCCAGTAAGTACAACAAAGTATTTAGCTTTCATACATTTCCCTCCAATGCGGAAAACCGGCATAAATGGATTGTTGCTATTTGGAGACGTGTGTAGCTGGCATTTAAGGATGTCTGTGAACCAGGGTCCGAGTCAGGATGGAGACTGTTAAAGAAGGGAGCATTACCGGAGCTGTTTGAGTGGAACAATTTCTCCGTCCCACTTCCAAGACCAGGGGTTTGGGAGAGGAGAAAGCAACCAACAGAGGATGGCACGCCAGTCAAGGAGCACTCAACGGGGACCACTATTAGCCTCCCATCACTTCCACCCTCATAAAAGAGGATGTATATAATGTAAATAGCAATCATCTGTATGTGAAAACTGGTTTACATGCATTGTGACCACATGCTGATTTACTGCAATAAAATCACTGCTCAATTAGTACTAGATTTGTCACCCACCTGTCAGTTCTGATCTCCTACCTAACCAAAGCCATTACTGTATCAATTACACAAAACGCTGACACCATTTTAATGCTAATTTCTTTATTATAATCAGTCATTTTCTATATAAAATTGTTAAATATGTACAAACACCATTGTAATAATTATGAAAACTATAATAATGAATTACAGTGAGGAAAATAAGTATTTGAACACCCTGCGAATTTGCAACTTCTCTCACTTAGAAATCATGGAGGGGTCTGAAATGTTCATCTTAGGTGCACGTCCACTGTGAGAGACATAATCTAAAAGAACAAATCCGGAAATCACAATGTATGATTTTTTTATAATTTATTTGTGTGTTACTGCTGCAAATAAACAATTAACTTGCACAACAGTTGTAACTTTCAACACTCAAAAACAACTGGAATTTTACAAATTAAGCTGGCCACACATTAGCTATTAAAGGACAACTCTGTTGTGAAACACACTTAGGGCGGAAGTGAAACATAACCAGTTGGGATCTGTGACGAGTAGCTCACCTCTTCATGCCCCTGATTTGTGCAATAGAGTGTGTTTGGCTGTGAGCCCTCAGAGGCTTACAATGCTAGGATATGGGCATTGCATTTTTCATGCAAATAAATGACTATTTCTACACCATTAAAAAGCTCAAAATAGCTCCACACTTCATTGGTAAAATTTTGAGGGCCTGACACTCAAGCCCCCTCATGTCTGCAGTCTGATGGCTAGGTCTCAGAAGCCTTTTTGCTCAAATTTTCAGCAGAGCTCTGTCCTCTGGTGTGACAGACTTCTCTGAATTTGGAGGTGGTGATGCAATACTGCCTTAGTTTGTGCCACTCAACACAGGAATTCTGTTTTTTGTAGCTTTCAATTTTGTGTGCTATATCTATGGATGTTTCAAGGGACATCATGTGGAGCTGCTGCTGTTTAGTGCAGATAAAGGAACAGGTAGAGGGTCCCAGCCTATAATCACAAAATGGCAGTTGGTGCGAGAGAAGAGGCATCTGTGTGTGGACAGGTTTTTGGCACTCTCTTCACTGGCAAGTGATACGATAACATGCTTCACTCTTGCACGTTTCCAAATGCAGAATCAACCAGTACAGTATTTGATATAACCAAGGTTGTAATCACTGGAGCCACATTACTAGGAAGGTCACAGTAAACTTCATCCACCCTGAGTGCAGAAAGTTCAAGCCGAGGTGAACTGACTCCCTTGTACAAGCTGCTCCTATGAATAAGACAAATGCAAAAAATATTTTATTGTTTGGACAAATTCTGTATAAGCTCAAATACAAGACAATGACTAGAGAAATATTGTGGTTGAAAGGAGTACTCGGCTATGAAATGGACTGGGGGTGTATTGAAACATGATAATTAGTACAAACTTAAGGCGAGTAGCCCACTTCCGTTCACCCCCAGCATTCTGAAATACACCATTTGTAGCCAAGGCTAGAAGCACTGTATTTCGGAATGCCTAGGGCGAATAGAGGTGGGCTTTTTGACAAAACTTTGTATTAGTTTTCATGTTCAATACACCCAAAGTCCATTTCACAACACAGTGCTCCTTTAAGTACCACTAGAAAAAAATTGTGTAAAGCCTGAAGCAATCAGATTTAATTGATCTTGCTTGATCAATTAACAGTATAAATATTAATTATAAATGCAAAAATTAAATTAATTCTATAATGAACTGAATAACTTAATTACATAAAAATAATTAGTACAGAAATCATCATCAACATCAATCATAAAAATAATAATAACCTGATTTCTTCTGCTAGCCTTCTCTCTCCCTGGGTCTGGCTGAAAGAATCGTCATCTCGCTTACGAGACCAGGTTTAACACCCTGCATTTACACAAAAAAATTTTCAATAAAAAAAAACAATTATCCATATATAAAATCAAAGTACCACATTAAAAATGTGAAAATAAAACCAAACGACTACAGTTCATTGTAATGAAATGTTAAGTCAAAACATTATTAATCTCACTTTACTCATTGAAAATTCACACCTCAGAAGTCAATCTAGTTTCTGTGAATCCCTGTACTTCTGCAGATTTTACACTAATATTATTGATGCAATATAGTACCAATTATGTACATACAGTAGGCTTTATCAGTATTTGATTTCAGCGGTCATCCCTGCTGAAAAAATAAACAGCATGGTCAGCTAAAGCTGGTTAAGCTGGTTGACCAGCTTGTATTTTTACCAGCATAAGGTACTGTATGTTTTTCTTTGAGTTTGAAGGTTTAACTGGTCCACAAGTATAATCAAGCTGACCAAGCCAATCAACCATCATGGACAAGTATGATAAAATTAAAATTAAATTTACTGTGCTGGTCAACAGCTGGTTAACCAGCTAGTTTACCAGTATAGGGTATTTTTCTGTCTGGATGACCAGCTTTCACCCACCTTGACCATCAAACACTGGTCTTAAACTGGACTTTTCAGCAGCGATATAATTCACAGAAACCTGATTTGACTAACAGGAACCTGTCTGAACCAGCCTGCGCTGAACCTGCAGGATAACTTTGATTTACGTTCAGACTGTGAGCTTTCTGGCTTCTCCTCATTGACCTAAAGCACTCGGCCCTAATGATAACATCTGTCCTTGAGTCCTTGTTTGAAACTAAGATGGACAAATGACCATTGTAACACACAGACAAATAACGTTAGCAGAAACACTACACTAGCTTTGACTGGTAAATTTACATATTAGCCAAAACAGCTAACATTACACAACCGTATCTTACCTTCATAATTGTTGATGTAACTTCAAAAGTATAGTTTGAAACTCTTTTCCTTCGTTGTTGCTGATGTCTGGCACGATGTCTGAATAATACGGGTAACGTCGTTGACCATAATCCTGGGAAAATATTGTATTGAACAACTGAAAAACGCCATAGCTGCTTTGTTTGACACCAGCACCAGAAGTGGAGAAGCTGGCTGACTTGGAAAACGGAAGAGTGTGCATATTCGCCCCTTTCACAAATCCCAGAATGCAACGCACAACCAGCAACATCCGGTTCACCATGCTATCAATTCGCCCCTTTCACAAATCCCAGAATGCACCTCGCAACCGGCAACATCCCGTTCACTATTTTCTCTTGTTTGTCTATGCCAGATACGCTACATAAACTGTTTACAACTTTATTTCGTAAGTAAATACTTACGTGATATTTACTAGCTTTTGTAACTATATGCAGATAATATGTCTTTTGATATTAAACATCATATCTTGTTGTGTGGGGGGCACGGTGGCTTAGTGGTTAGCACGTTCGCCTCTCAGCGCTGGGGTCTTGGGTTCGATTCCCCATCTGAGCGGAGTTTCCATGTTCTCCCCGTGTCTGCGTGGGTTTCCTCCGGGATCTCCGGTTTCCTCCCACAGTCCAAAAACATGGAGGTCAGGTGAATTGGGTACTCTAAAAATTGTCCGTAGGTGTGTCTGTGTGTGTGTGTGTGTCACCCAGCGATGGACTGGCGCCCTGTCCTGGGCTTAGTTGAACAGTGTAATGCCCTGCCCTGCGCCCGGTGAGGGGGTGGGGGACTAACCGCGACCCTAATAAGGATTAAGCGGGTGTGATAATGAATGAATGAATGAATGAATCTTGTTGTGTCAACTTGTATTTTCAATTTATGCAGTGGGTTTTTAGTGTAAACACGTTGTTGCAAGCTATCGTGTTGCATGCTATCAATACTAAGCTACACTATCACGCACAATAATTTGTGGTACACATTTTTTATGAAAATATCCAAAAATGAATTCAACTGGTGGATAGCCCTACAAATGTCACATTATGAAATAGTACATAGTACGCCTAGACTAAGGCCCTGCATGGCCTAATCAAGCTAGCCATGTATGTTTATATCATTATAGGCCTACTTATTTATCAGTGCAGTATATAATTAGGGTAGAATAAAATAATGTTTGAAAGAACCTACCTTCAACAAAATGAAGTTTTCTTTAATGTGGTATTTTTAGGAAACCTATAGTACAATCTTTTCTGTTGTTGTTTGTCTAGCCCTTGCCGATTACTGCATTGTGGTACACAACATCTAGAACCCTGATTTATAGGCTTTTTTCTACGTATTTTACACTTTCCTGCTGACACATTCACTGCTGCATTATGTAAACAACTACATCGGATGTTACCGTTCGCGCATGGAATTGTGGGATTGTGAATAGGGCGAATACTAAGCTACCCTATCACGCTGCTTGCCACACTGGCCTACATTGAATTGATAGCATGCAACACAATAGCTTGCAACGTGTTTACACAAACCCACTGCATAAATTGAAAATACAAGTTGACACAACAAGATATGATGTTTAATATCCAAAGACATATTATCTGCATATAGTTACAAAAGCTAGTAGATATCACTACTAGTAGATAGTATTTACTTACCAAATAAAGTTGTAAACAGTGTATGTAACGTAGCTGGCACAGACATAAACAAGAGAAAATGGTGAACCGGATGTTGCCGGTTGCCCGGTGCATTCTGGGATTTGTGAAGAAACCGAATAGCCTATTATAGCCTATTCTGGTAAAAACGCGAAACGTGCTCTGACGTCATCAGCTGACAGCTGGGGATTTAAATGCCAAAGGCTCTGGTAGACTGTCTATGGTCTGATGTACAGTGGCCGAGAAGGACAAAACAAAGTTACAAAAATAAAAACATTTTTACATGCTGTGAAACACTTTTACCAGCCGCTACGTATTTACAAACAGACAAAACACTTTTACCAGCCCAAAACACTTTTACAAACGGCCAAAAAACTTTTAACAAATATTACCAAGTGAGGTATCAAATGAAAGGGCACACCCTCAGCTAACCAGCCAATCAAGTTATGTTAATGTCACATGACGTCTGAAGGCACGGTTGAGAAGTTTCATAATAAAGGTCTCTTCAAGGCGTTAAATTTTTTGCCATGCATGAGGACAAAAAATCTTGGATTTTTTTGCACTCGAATATCATAGAGACACAAACAAGGGCTTGTTAGTTTCATAACAACATAAGGAATTCAATAATATATAAAAGTTGTAAAAACATGGACATATAGCAGTAAAAGTGATTATAAATTAAAAGCAATTAAAAGTAAAAGCTATTATAAATTACAGATATTTCCTATAAATAAAAGAAACATGAACACTTGACAGCTTAATAGTTATTTTTCTCATAATCCTGAAAATCAACCCTTTCATTTGATGTATGATTTATACATATTGATTGAAATATCAATATTATGAAATTATATTAATTCATAATCATATTCATATTTCTGGATTAAATTTTTGGGCACATCGTTTATTTGAAGCAAATTCTACATTACATGTCTCAATATTTACATAAATGATACCTTCATCATATGACACCTTTAACTTGTATGTATAGCTTACGAAATATAAAAGTTATGAACTGTTGAATGCAAAGAATGCAAATTTGGAACCACCAGTGGTTCCGTGGAGTTTAAGGGTTAAAAAGTAGACTTCTGACAACATCTGGATCAATTCTGGGCCATTAGTTTGATATTTGGGCCACTGGTTATAACCAGATATGCCCATGGTTCAGGAAGCATCAACAATGCGATAGGGACTACTTTGTAAAAAGTACATATAGATGTTACATAGATTGTCACAATAAATTACTTTGTAAAGTGATGCTAATGTTGTTACCATACCATTCACCCATTAAAGCCCTTAGTGCCCCTATATGGCCTGTCACTCACATAACTAACACAGATCATATAATATAGTACAATTTACATTTACTGACTTTTAAGAACAGTCTTAAGATGAGAAATTCAGAACCTTCACACCGTCCTTACTTGCAGATAGATGTCCTGCGATGAGCTCCTGGAGGCCTGGAGCACCAGCTGTGGCTGAGGCGCTGTAGGATCAGCATCAAAGGTCAGCAAGGCCCGTCTAACCAGACCAGGCCTGTCGCCTTCTAGCATGGCCCGCACTAGTGCATGGTACCACTCAATGTCCTCCCGCACACTGGTCTCCCGCAGCTCACTGGCCTGAAAGATGAGGTTGAGGAAGTTAGCGGCATTGGTGAGGGACACAGCGGCCTGGCGCAGGAGGGGCCGCAGGTCCTGCGGGATGGTTCCACGCTGGGCAGTCAGCTGGAATGGCCGGCGACAGCTGGAGGAGCTGAGAACAGAGGCATCGCCGGTGTAGAGGTAATTCTCAGGCACGGACCAGTCCTCTTCTTCTTCTTCTTCAACCTCTGGCTTTGGGCCTTCAGTGGGAACCTGAATGCTGGCCAGTTCATCATCTCGTGCAGAACTTGTGTTGGACAGGGATGGAGTGGGCTCCAGGCTGGGTAAGTCAAAGTTGGATCTGAGCTGAGCGGACACCATGGATGACAGTATGAGTAACAGCATGAGTGCAGCATGGAAAGCCATCTTCATGCAGCTCCACATCTCCTGGTGGTATCTCTTATGAAAATCCACCTGCTGGAACCATCCTGTCCTGGTGTGTGGAACCAGGAACTCCTTTCTTTCTAGGGACAACTGGGATCTTCTCCAGTGCTTCCCAGGGCAGCAGCAGGTGTCTGTGATGATGGAGAGAGACGTGGCAGTTGTTCTTTGATGCTGTCAGTGTGTTTCCAGCGCAGGCTCACACACCCGTCTGCCGTAGACATAAATCAACATGAGAGGCATTGTTGATCAGCCTGCTGTCCCTGCCAGCACTGTGAGAATCAGTGGGTTTGCCAAAGCAACGAGCCCACTTTGACTCTCTGTGAGCCCCAGACAGCCAAAGATTACGCAGTCTTCAAGTTCCTTTGCTCAGGGGGTGCTGAGGAAGAACCGAGAGCCAAGTGTGTGTGTGATGGAGAGACAGACGCAGGGGAAGAGTGGAAGAGAGGAGTGTGTGTGTGCCTTCCCTTCTCTCGTTTGCCTCGCTCTTCATTTGATCTGCGGTTCCTCTGCAAAGCCTCTGTCACTCGCTAAAGCTCTCTCTCTCTCTCTCTCTCCTACCCCACCCTCTCTCTCTCTCTCTCTATCTCCCTCTCAGATATGACCACCTCTGTTAGAGGCACTCAGAGTTGTGGGGGTGATGAGAGTGACACATCTGTTAATGTTAGAGTTGCAGAGTACAGTGTGTGTGTGTGTATAGGATGATGAGTGAGTGGAATGGAGGGTAATCCTCTCTATTTGGGCGTGCAGCAGAATCTCGCCGCTCTATGGATTAACCCACTCTCCTGTGGGGTCAGAGAATGAGTGGTCTTTTATGGTCTTTTTAGTGTGTCAGTGTTCATGTGTGTGTGTGTGTGTGTGTGTGTGTGCTACTCAGACTGGTGTGTTTTTGTGTGTGTGTTTGTGTGTTTGTAAGTGTGCAGCCAGGATCTTGTGAACAACGTGACATGGAAGGGAAAAAAACCTGAAGAGCAGTCAAAACTGACAGCCAATGAATTCTTCACATCCTGTGTTGTCCTCTTTAAAAAACAAACAAAAAATTGTAAACACAATGTAAACAACACCAGTAGAGGCAAGAGACTGACACTGTATTTGTGAAGAATGGACAAAAGAGAGAAAGCAAGAAAGAGAGAAACAGAGAGAGAGAGAGAGAGAGAGAGAGAGAGAGAGAGAGGGAGAGAGTCTTTTTCTTCTTATGAATCAAGCAGGTCCAGTCAGACTGGGTGATGCAGGCAAATCCTTGTTTTGGTACCATGGCAACAGGGTTCTGAGAATTTAACATCATTCCTGTGGGTCTCCACCCCCTCCAACACTGCGGAGCTCATAGCCATAATGTCTATGTGTGTTTGTGTGTGCGCGCGCCTGTGCGTGTGTGTACATGTGTGTACTAGGTTTATGTCAGGACCACATACCTGTTTACACACACATGATGTTGGGGCTTTTCTTCATCAGAAGTTCATGGGAATAAGAAGTCTCCATAATACAAATCAGGTGAAGACGTGTTTTACGGTTAAAATTAGAGTTAGTGTTAGGGTGTGGCTGAAAGGTTCGAGTTAGAATTAGAGTTAGAGTTAGTTAGTGTTAGGGTGTGGCTGAAAGGTTCAAGTTAGAATTAGAGTTAGAGTTAGGGTGTGCCTGAAAGGTTAGAGTTAGAACTATAATTAGATTTAAGGTGTGGCTGAAAGGTTAGAGTTAGAATTAGAATTAGAGTTAGGGTGTGGCTGAAAGGTTAAAGTTAGAGTATGGCTGAAAGGTTAGATGTAGAATTAAAGTTGGGATGTGGCTGAAAGGTTAGAGTTAGAGTTAGAGTTAGAGTTAGAATTAGAGTTAGGATTATGGTTAGAGTTACGATTAGGGTTGTATTTGAGATAGGATTGGAGTTAGGTTAGAGTTAGAGAAAGGATTACAGTTAGGTTAGGGAGGGCTGGAGTAAAGATTAGGCCATACCATAGCACTGACACGGCTTTAATTAAGATAACAAATTACCTCCTTTTCGCCTCTGACCAAGGCTGTGTATCTATACTGGTTCTGCTTGACTTTAGTGCAGCCTTTGACATAATTAATTATACTATACTCTACTAGAAAGACTAAAGGAAGCAAGTCTTACCTTACAGACCACTACCAGTTTGTTAAAGTAAATAATGTCTCCTCTATTAATACAAAAATTAGATTTGGAGTCCCCCAAGGCTCCATTTTAGGACCTTTATTTTACATATTATATATGCTGCCACTTGACAGAGTTATTAGCAGACACGGTAATACTTTCCAAAGTTACGCTGATGACACAGAGCTACACATATCAGCTAAACCAGATGATAAACCAACACTAAAAAAAATTGAGCACCATTCGAGGCTGTATGAGAGAGCATGCTGCTTTGGTGCTTTTTTTTGTGAGTTGCATCACAAAAACGACCGGTCATTAGCATTGACAGCCACTACGAAAGTAGCGTACTGCACATGCGCGGAATTGATTTGGGATCACGTCATTGGAAGCACGCAAAATTTGAATGATTCTAGGCCA
>BRDA01007014.1:4212-42111 GCA_036984385.1 Crenuchus spilurus
ATCGAGAATCGTTGTTCTTGTATTCCTATATGTTTACTTTAAAGTTTTATGAAACTCAAATAACTAGTAATAAAATAAATCTTCATCAAAGACATGTACATGATACTCATTTGCACTATTGTCCCCCTAACCGGAGTCGAGTGTATCCTTATTACCAAGCAATTACTTTTTATTTTCTTGGCTAAAATTTTTCACTCTAAAATTTCGGAGTGTACTTGTAATACATTCATTTTATGTCCTGAATAGGTTTGGGTCGTGTTATGTAAGTCGGGGTGTTTTCATTTTATGTAAGTAAGTCGTGAGCAAACTCGAGACATTTCGTAAAAAAAGAAATAATATCTCGTGTCATTGATTAAAAAACCGATTTTTTTTACTTTCCCGGTAAAGCCGTTGAAGCCAAACATATATTCCGGTTCATTTTTTTTTCTTAACCACTAGTAGGGGCGGGCTGGGAGATTTTTCGTGGGCTGGCAAAATTTTTTTGTATTAAAAAAAAAAAAAAAAAAACGGTCGGGTGCTTTTTAGAGGGTCGGGCGGGGATGATCACCAATTCTTTTTTTTTACTTGGCCTTATATACAAACCGAAGTTGCCGAAATGGCCCTTTCATTTTTTTTAGCCAAAAAATTAGTTACTGTGCTCTATAATAAAGAAAAAAATGCTTTACAGAGCTCAAACGAGTGCTGAATGAATGTATTTTACTTTTGTGGGGCTGAATGTATTGTGCTGGGTTTGGATAAGTCCTGTATTTTACTTACATAATGTTCATGTGAGGCTTTAAAATCTCACTTTTTAAAATCGGTTCTTTTATTTTTCATTAACGAACCATTATTCCTATGTGAGCTGAGGCCAATCCCCCTGTTATCACGTTTACTCATAGTACATGTACAGAAACTACTTCTAAATAAAATAATGATCAATAAACTCAAAGTATTTTGAAATTTCATTTGTATATCCTTATGTTCTCGTTGCTAAGAGCTAGCCTATTGTGTAAATTTCAAGTGACAAATGCACATTACTGCTCAAAAGTTTGGGATCCCCCAGAATCCTTGCCAAAATCCAAAAATGAGGACAAGAGCTGTGCCAATGAAAGTCAAAGAAGCATTTGTAAGGCTGAAAAAATCATCTTTGGTCAAGAGATATTGGTCAAAATTTTGGGACCAAAAAAAAAAAAAAAACTGGGTGTAATATAATTAAGAAGAAATAATGTATTCATGAGTTCAATCACAATGTAAGATGGCACTCTTTCCCCAGCACTACTAAGTAATGTCGGCTGGCTCAGGTGTCTGCCAGGTGATCCAACAGAACTGAGGATCCTGTGCTTTCCTCTGAGCATGTCGGCTGCCCGGAGATAATGTATCAGCAGCAGTTAGAAAAGAGGTGGAGCTTGACATCACATGCATCGGAGGAGGCCTGTGTTAGTCTGCACCTTCCTAGAGTCAGAAACATTATAAGAGAGTGCTTAAACCAGAGTACATAAAAGCATCCTCCAACTTCCTACAGAAACTAAAACCACATAATACAAATATATAATACAAAAGTTACTCTCAGTAAAAACAGGTTTAAAACAATGTCCCAAAGACTCTCTCACACAAACAAAGACATTACTCTCACTCTTTCTCAAAGTCTCTACACCAGTCTCAGTGGAGTCAAAGCTCACTTCCTGGTTGGAGTCAGGTTCTTATGAAGTACAAGCCACGCCCTCCACCAAATGAAGTCCGGATGGTGATTGGCTGGAACATAAAGAGGCTGAAAGGAGGCAATTGGGCAAGAGAGACACTGAAAAGACTTCGTGCTCCTCGTGCACTTAACACCCCCCCACACAAAACAACACATAATGTGTTGAACTTCTCAGGGTTGTCCTCTAGACTGGGGAGAATTCCTGAGAGAAGAACCAGACGGGATGCAGGATTTCCTCTTAGTCATTCTGGACCACCATGCAGGTTCCCAAATCATCGGCATCCCCTTGTAGCAAAACCTGCAAAGTTCAGGGTAGAGAGAACAGGAGCAAAAGACAATAGACCCACAATATTCTAAAAACATGTACACAGAACAAAAGGGCAAAAGGGTTGGCAAAGGTCATACTTAACGCCAAGGCAGGGCTTCAACATAACACCAAGGCAGGGCTTCAACATAACACCAAGGCAGGGCTTCAACATAACGCCAAGGCAGGGCTTCAACATAACGCCAAGGCAGGGCTTCAACATAACGCAACATAACACAAGTTATAGGGAGAGTCAACGAATGGGTGAGTCACATTGGCTACTAACACATTGGGGAGAAAATCTTCTAAATTCTAAAATAAAATTTAGAAAGAAAAATGATCTGTCTTGTAAGTAAGTAAGTAAGTAAGTAAAGCTTTATTTATATTGCACTTTTCTAGACTGAATCACAAAGTGCTTTACAAATCCATATAAATAGGAAGTAAAACAAGGCAATCAAATACAATTAAAATACTACAATACAGATAAGTAATACACAAAAAAACTAACAATACTAAAATACTCAAATACACACCAGCTTATACCATACAAGAGAGACTATTTAAAAGCAAGGTTATAAAAGTATGTCTTTAATCGCTTTTTTAAAAGCTGAATTGAGTCAGATAATCTGATCTCATTAGGGAGACTATTCCACAATTTTGGAGCGCAAACTGCAAAGGCCTGGTCCCCCTTAGATTTTAGTTTAGTACGGGGCACACAAAGTAAACCCTGAGTTGAAGACCTCAGAGTTCTTGCACTATGCAGAGGACACAGAAGCTCCGAAATATATTCCCGGAGCCTCGTTATGAACAGCCTGATAAGTAATCATTAAAATTTTTAAATCAATTCTAAATTTTATAGGTAACCAGTGTAGAGAAGCCAATACTGGAGTGATATGTTCCGTCTTGTGGACAGATAAGTTTAAGATCAACCTGTATCAAAAGTGATGGCAAAAGTGAACTGTGGAGACATGTAGAACTGCCCATGCCCATTCACAGCAGAACACCTCATCTGTGGAAACATGGTGATTGGGTTTTCATGACTTGCCATTTGTGGCTGCCACAGCAAAGCCACAATGATGTAACTCTAGAAGGTTCTGACACACTATATTGGTATACAGGAACATCTTATCTGCTCAAGTAGATACAAGATATGTGTAATGAAGTGGCCAGTGAGTGTATATATAAGAGCAGATGGGTACATCACCTACAAATTCAGTTAGACTGAAGGAAAGTACATCCTTAAAAGCTTGTAATGCATGTGGCACCGGTCTATGTCTATATCTAAGGCCTAATAATCTATGCTCTGATATCCTGAACATTGGGCTCTACATAAATATTGGAGTAGACTACATTGACCAGTATATGTTGTCACTCCTTGAAGTTTCATAATGACTACCATATGCCAATGACCCTGTGGTCTACATGATTGTGCCGTCATCTTTCCTGTTCATAATAACTGTAACCTTATGATTTGCCACTAAATATAATGAATGAAAATTCCGGTGGTTCATCCCATTCAAACATCTGTTACACAAAAAGGTTTGAACAGCCATCATAATACAACTCCTAATGAACCTTTTACAGGGCCGAGTAAGCCGCTTCCAGACCGGCGCGTGCGGCAGCATTGCACTTAGCCACGGCCCTGTCCTTAGGCAGCAATTACCACCGTGATCACTGATTCATGTGGCATTTCGCTAAAAGCATGAGCACCACACTAACGCACCAATGCAACGCACAAACCTGCGTGAGGTTTGTGCATGAGGAACCCAGTGGCTTTCACTAAACCCCCCGGATAGACTAGGACCCTTGTGTAAATGTCTCTTAAAGACATAATTGGAAATTTAAAACAACAAATTGGCAGCACTTCTAAACTCCAGTCAACTCAACACCTACTGTGAATCTACAAAATCATGTTGACTTACAATGGACCAGAATAATTGCAGAAGGAAAACGATGAACCTTAATGATAACTGATGCAATACATCTGACGCACTTGTCCTATAGATTGCTATTGTCAGTCAGTGTGAAGGCCTGGTTTGGCAGGTTGTGCCCTTTGTTCTTGCCTCTGAACTGGAAAAATGGGTATCCTGCTTAATGAATGTCACTAGTCAAGCCTACATAAATATCTCAGATCTGTATTGGGCACAACAGGGTGTTGGAACATGACTGTCAGTGAAGAGCATCACCATCCGTGAAAGAAATGAACTAAATACAGGAATTTATTGAAGAAATAAGCCCTCGTTTCTCAGGGAGAAATGCTCTACTGCCTACAGTGTGATGATGGAGCCATCTGGACACCGAGAAGTTGCACTACAAGCAATATCAGAGATTTGTATATTTCTTCAGGGGTGCCAAAGTCCTGCAGGGCTGGTGTCCAGCACACTTTGGTGATTTCTCTGCTCTGACACTACAGTTAAACCTGATCATTACTGAGTTGAATCAGGTGTGTTCAATCAGGAAGATCACCAAAAAGAGCAGGAATCCAGCCCTCCAGGACTGGAGCTTCACACCTCGGCTTAGATTTAGAATTCAAGTCAAATTGCACTTAAGGTGAGCTGATATAAGTGATTTGAATGAATGAGTGCACAGATTAAATGCACCAATGAATAATACACAAAAGCCATGTAAAGAGCCACTTACAGCAATACTTCAGTTTTGAATATTGTGAAAAGGTTATTTTTGGTCAATTCAAAAAGTTGAACTGTTGTATATTTTTTACAATTTTTACATGAAAAGTATTATAAGTCTTTTTGTCAAGCCACTCCAGAGCCAAAAAGGGTCTTACCTGGACTAAAGAGAAAAAATAACTCTTGCTCAGTAGTTTAAGGTCCTTTTTTACATTAAAGTAAAAGTCTGGAGGTGTCTGAAGTCCAGCGTGAAGTTTCCCCATTGATTGTGTTCTCCCATAGTGAAACCAACATGAAAAACAATTACCTTATTAGCATATTGTCCTGCCAAAGAACTGTCAAAAAGTTTTTCAGTGTGATGTAAGCAGTGTGTTGTAAGCCCACCAGCCTGGACCATGTCCTAAACTGGCATTTGGCTTTGTTTGTAGGCCAAAAATCAGATCCCGAGGAAAAAGTCAGATCCACTAACATGATGCTATCAGTACAAAATATACACTATGTCCAAATGTTTGTGGACACCGCTTCTAATACTGTTACTGTTACACCCATTGCTGATACACATGTACAGATGCACACACTGCTTGTCTAGTCCATGTAGAGAAGGGCTGCCAGTAGGATAGGACTCTCTGGAGCAGATAAACATGAACCTATGGGCACCGTGTCTAATGCCAGACTAGATGGGTATAAATCCGCCAAGCATTGAGCTGTGGAGCAGTGGGACTGTGTTTTCTGATCCATAAAGTACTTTTGGGATGAGTTGGGGAATTGGGATGAGGTGGGGTGGTGATCATTCAACATCCTGACTTAGCGCTCTGATGGCTGAATGCAATCCTTACAGCAATGCTCCAAGCAGGATGACTGTAATAGCTTTGATTTCTGAACAAACAGTGAGCAGGTGTTCCAGTACATTTATCCATGTAGTGTAAATTGATTGCAAATGTAATTCATCATGTAAACATTTACCTTAATAACGTATGAAAAATGCCAATACATTTGATATAAACTACTAAAGGCTTGATATCAAAGAATATATAGTTTTGGACTTGGTCTCTTGACTTGGTCTCGGTCCAATTGTGACTTGACTTGATCTAGATCTAGCCATAGACTTGACAAAGGCGGTCTTGACTACAGCCCTAGCACCACCCCATGACACTTTTACATCAGCTGGAGTCCAACAGCAGCATTTCAGTTAAGTGCTGCGAGGGGGCCTAATACCATGACCAGCCCCCCTTGATGAGACTGGCGTTACACAAAAATCCTGTTAGAACATTTCATCTCCAAGGTAAGCACATATTTTGCTTTTAGATGTTTTTTTTGTGTATTATTAGTTGTATTATTCATATTATCATTATTGTTATTATATATATATATGGTAATAACTGTATTATCATATATTGGAATATGCATTGGAATAGATTGATGTATATTACTTTGTAAACCTTTTTTTGTACATCATCATGCAGTTTGGGCCTCGACTTTTAAATTTAGTTTTCCTAATTATCTAATGATGTTTAGGATAAGATTTAGGTTATTTCATGCTTTCCAGATGCAGTTTAACTCAAAAGTTACAGACTGTTAATCATGGTGCTTTACATCTGTGTTTCTTTGCTTGTTTTAGTTAGAAATCAGAGCAGAGGACCTGGTATTAGACAGTCTGCTGTGTTTATTCTTCTCGCAGATGGATCTCGTGCGCCTGAGCGCGCGCCTCGCCAAGGCTGCGGTGCTGGTGTGCGTGTGCACGCTGCCGCTGCCGCTTGGGGGTCAGAGCCCCGGCCAGGTGGACCCACTGACTCTGAGCCGCGCGGACCCTCAGTGCTGGGAGTCCTCCACCGCGCTGCTGCTGGAGATGCGAAAGCCGCGGATCGCCGACACCGTGCCCGCCTTCTGGGACCTCATGGTGCTCCTGAAGTCGTCCGGCAACCGGAAACACGGCGCTCTGTTCTGGGACCTGGCGCAGGTTTTCTGGGATATTTACGTGGAGTGCGTTCTGTCCCGGAACCACGGGCTGGGCCGGCGGAACCTCGCGCAGCAGCGAGAGAGCATCACGGCCTCGCGCGCACTCATCACTGACCGTAAGTAACTTAGGTCAGCTAAGTTCATGTCCGCACTGGCTGTGTCTGAAATGTACAAAATGCTGCCTACCAAGGCTGCCTTCTGAGGGAGGAAGGCAGGAATTTGTGTTAAAATTCGATGTTTACTTAAAAACTGCTTTTAAAACTGTTTGGTAAGCATTTGAAAAGTCAGTAAGAGTTAGTAGCAAAACTAAAAGTATATTGATAGTGTTTGGTGCCTAAATGCTGACTTAGACAGCAAGGTATCAAGTTTCAGACACAGCCGTCAAATACGGACTGGTTCTACTGTGGCTGTGTCTGAAATGTAGACACGCTGCCTACTTAGGCTGCCTTCTGAGGCAGGAAGTTCTGTCCAAATCCATTGTTTACATTAAAAAAAATTGTATTTTAAAACTACTTGGTCAGTTTTTGAAGAGCTAACAGCATTACTGATGGTTTATTGGTGTATCATACTTCCAGAACGTGTTGTAAGTTGTTGAGTCAGGTACAAATTCGTTTATTTCAGTGCTGACTTCTAAGGCACATAGCAGAGTATCAAGTCATCTAGCTTCATTTTCAGACACAGTCTAAGTCAGCTACGTTCATGACCACATAGGCTGTGTCTGAAATGTACAAAATGCTGCTTCTTATGCTGCCTTCTGAGGCAAGAAGTGTCAAAATTCGATGTTTACATAAAAATCTGTTTAAAACTCTGTTTGGTCACTTTTCGAAGAGTCACTAAGAGTTAGCATTAAGTAGTCAGTATGTTGTCCGTGTGTTGATGCCTACTGAATGTGTTTTAATTTGTTGAGTCAGTTACAAATGTCTCAATTCTGACTTCTGAGGCACCTACTTAGGCAGTAAGTAGTCAAATTTCAGACAGCCGTCAAATACTAAAGGACTGGTTCTACTGTGGCTGCGTCTGAAATGTAAGACATGCTGCTTACTTAGGCTGCTTTCGAGTCAGGAAGCTGTGTCCAAATCCTGTGTTTACATTAAAAATGTATTTTAAATCTCTTTGGTCAGTTTTTTTTGAAGAGCTAGAAGCAATACTCACGGTACATTGATGCATCAATACATACTGAATGTGTTTTAACCGTGAGTCCGTTACAAATTCCTTTATGTCAATGCTGACTTCTAAGGCACCTATTTAGGCAGAAAGTTATCAAGTCATCTACCTACAAGCTTCAGATACAGTCTGTAACAACAGTAAAACAAACTGGATACAAACACAGGATAGCAGGGAATCTTAATGAATAACTTTAGTAGTTCTGTCTCATGTTTCACTTAAGAAATGCTGTATGTGACACAGTTCATCATGAGTAACTGTCTAAAATAGGCTATAGTTAAAAGCAGTACAGTTTTCTGACCATGTTTGCATTTGATTTGTATATGATGATACATACAGCAGCACCGATGCGTTTTGGTTACGTATCACTGTAAGAGGGATTGACTTCTAGGAAACAGATGTATTTCCCAGTAGTCACTCATACAGTGAAATTCTTGTTGACTCATGTAACTGTTAAAACCACTGTTAAGATTTTTTCTGCTACAATACAACCTCAGATGAACAACATATGACAAATCACGCTGTCATTATTTAGGGAAAAAAACCTAAACCTAGGCTAAGCCGTATTTGAAAAATTAAGTACACCCTTACTGCTTCCATAAGAATTAAAAAGATAAGTCAATGAAAAGCCCTTGATTAACTGATCATCAGCAGGTGTGACCACCTCTATAAGAGCGAACATCTCGACAGTTGCTAGTCCGGACTATTCATTTGTGTACTAATGACATCAGCAGTGATATTAGAGAATCAGTTGTTACTGGCTATAAATCTGAGAAGGGTTATAAGACAATTTCCAAATAATTTGAAGTCAATGCTGCTACAGTGAAAAAGATTATTCACATTTGGAATGTGTGACCCCGCCAAAGAAAACCAGGTCAAAGTCATTCTTTTTTTTCAAAATTTGTTTTTTTTTTCAAAACAACTTTTTTGTGAATTTAATTTAAGTTTTGTTTTTGATCAAAATATGTACTACCATAGATATCTGAGACTGTTATCTTTCATTTACAGCAATAAAACCAAGTGGCTAAGTTTTGTCGCTAATGTGAGTGACACGATATCGACACGACTTTGGCCTGGTTTTCCCTGGCGGGGTCACATATATTTAAGGCAGTTGCCGATCTTCCTAGGAGTGGACATCCCATCAAATTCAAGATTAGATGCTCATAGAAAAACCAAAGCTACATCTCAGACTACAGGCCTCAGTTAACATGCTAAATGTTCATGAGCAGTTCAATTAGAAAAAGATTGTACAAGTATGGCTTGTTTGGAAGGTTTGCCAGGAGAAAGCCTCTTCTTTCTAAAAAGAAAGTGGAAGCATAGCTTAAGTTTGCAAATTTGCATCTGAGCAAATCACAAGACTTCTGCAACAATGTGCTTTGGACAGAGAAGACCAAAGTGGAGATGTTTAGCTATAATGCACAGCACCACATTGGTGAAAACACAGCACAAACACCTCATATCAACTGTCAAGCACAATGGCGGAGGGGTGATGATTTGGTC
The DNA here is from genome assembly GCA_036984385.1 of Crenuchus spilurus. NCBI lineage: Eukaryota > Metazoa > Chordata > Actinopteri > Characiformes > Crenuchidae > Crenuchus > Crenuchus spilurus. The sequence continues at coordinate 13,442 of BRDA01007014.1, forward strand.
TTGTTTTGGACCTGGGCACCTTGCAGTCAGTCATGAGCTGCTCTGTATAACAAAGTGTTATAGAGTTAATTGTGAGGCCATCTATTCAACAGCTAAAGCGTTGAAATTGGGTGATGAAACAGCACAATGACCCCAATCATACCAGCAAATCTACAACAGAGTGGCTGAAAAAGAAAAGAATGAAGGTGTGGCAGTGGCCCAGTCAAAGTCCAAACCAACACTCTGGAATGGTGAAATGCTGGGATGAGACCTTAAGAGATCTGTACAAATGCCTAAAAACCTCAATGAACTGAAGCACCGTTGTAAAGAAGAGAATTCTTTCAGAATGATGCGAGAGACTAAGTCATGTGTGAGTAATCATGACAGTCAAAATTACAGCCCTGTGAACGTGAGAACCATCATCTTGGAATACATGGATTAGAATATCATGTTCCTCAGTAAGATGACGAGCAAAAGGCAAAACCTGGCTGTCTGACAGCTGAATGTAGGCACTGTGCTTCAAATTTACTGCCACCTCAACACCCCCAGAACATGACAAAGCCTCCTCCAGCTTGAACCACACTTTACACGTAGTCCTTTTTGAAAGCTTCCTGAGGTCTATGATGGGCATGATGACTAGCATCATTTACAAGGACACACGATAGTCATCTTTTTTGCCTACCATTAATGTCAGCTTTGCATACCTTTTTTCACACACTAAATAAGACTTTCACTGCACTGTACCACCTTCTCAATGTATTAATCTCATTGTCACACTTCCAGTATCTACAGGTGCATCTCAAAAAATTAAAATATCAAAAAGTTAATTTATTTTATTAATTCAGTTCAAAAAGTGAAACTCATTAATTATATACCGTAGATGCTTTACACACAGAGTGTCTATTTCAAGTGTATTTCAATTCCTTTTAATGTTGATGATTACAGCCAATGAAAACCCAAAAGTCAGAATCTCAAAACATTAGAATATTATAAGACAAATTCAAAAATGATTTTTAATACATAAATGTTGGCTGACAGTATATGCACTCAATACTTGGTCTGGGTTCCTTTTGCATGAATTACTGCATCAATGTGGCGTAATATGGAGGTGATCAGCCTGTGGCACTGTTGAGGTGGTATGGAAGCCCAGGTTGCTTTGATAGTTTCAGCTCATTTGGATTGTTGGGTCTGGTGTCTCTCATCTTCCTCTTGACAATAGCTCATAAATTCTCTGTGAGGTTTAGGTCAGGTGAGTTTACTGCCCAGCATAGTTATACTGTGGTTATTAAACCAGGTATTGATACTTTTGGCAGTATGGGCAAGTGCCAAGTCCTGCTGGAAAATTAGATTCACATCTTCATAAAGTTTGTTAGCAGAGGGAATCATGAAGTGCTCTAAAATGTCCTGGTAGATGGCTGCTCTGACTTTGGTCTTAATATAATACAGTGGACCGACACCAGATGACATGGCTTCTGAAACCATCACTGATTGTGGAAACTTCACACTAGACCTCAAGCAGCTTGGATTATGTGCCTCTGCACTCTTCCTCCAGATGCTGGGACTTTGATTTCCAAATGAAATGCGAAATTTACTTTCAGTGATGGTTTGGGGATCCATGTAATCTGCTGGTGTTGGTCCACTCTATTATATATAGACTTTGGTCCACTTTGTTGTCAGGCCCAAAGTCCAAACAAAAAAAAAGTTAATTTAAACCTTCTTGTGCCTGCACCACTGCAGGCATAAAGAGGCACAGCTACAAGTACAAATGTCTGTGCCTAAAGACTATATATAAAATATAGACTATATCTTAAAACCATATATAATGATAGTGTGTTTGTGTCATATTTACCACAATGAAACTATGGCTAAAGCTATAAGCTATCAAATGTGAAAGGGTTACATAGTGGCTGGATGATTATCCTCACCTTTATTGTAATTTTCACTGACTCTGTCTGTGTCTACCCGCTAGAGTCCTTTGTGCAGGAGTCACAGAATCATTTCTCAAAGTTAAAGGAGTCTACTCGTGGCTGGTTCCGAATCCAAGTGCAACAGGTTGGACCCCATAGCTTGCATCGTGGTGCCAATCCAAAACCCTGGGACAGCAAGAAAATTTCAAGTTTATAACCATAGTGAAAATGCACAACTACATTTTGTACCTGAAGCCTGCTTTTCTGTGTTTAATAAAATCATTTGCATCATTTCTTGTTTATCCCAAGTCTGTTTAATGCATCAGTGGTTTTATGTAAGATCAGACATTCAGGCTACAATGTACAGCTTGCATCTTAGTTACAGAACCTTTCTGAAAATTGTTCTATATAGCACCAAAAAGGGTTCGTCTAGTATTACAAGCTTGACATTGTAACCATATTTAAGCTGGGGTGGGTGTGGAGACACGAGGAGTAAGGAGCAAACAAAGTCCAAAACAAAACAACACAGACAGTGGCTATGGCATAAACAATAGACTACACAAGAAATGGTGACGTGGTACACAGACTTGACAGGATTACACATATGAACTTAGCATGAAACAGTTTTAAATCCTGCTGCTTCCTCCTCCTCCTCATGTCTCACAGCACCAAAGGTACCAAGGCATGTAAGAACACCATCATGTTTCATGGGCTATACCTTTTCAGACATCTTCCAGGAAACCAGGCTTGTGAGGATTCCATCTGTCAACATTTTATCATTCTGTGTAGTCATGCCTTGAATGTCTGCGTATTCAAGCCACATTGGTCTGCTTATATCTGACTCATAGTCAAGTTTAATTCAGCCACAGCGCTGCTTTTGTTTTGTCTTGTTGTCAATAAATCTCAGTTTTAAATCCTACTTTCCTCCTCCTCGTGTCTCACAGCACCTTTACACAATAGCAGAACCCTTTTTGAACATTTATATATAGAAACATTTTCAGAAAGGTTTTATATAGAACCATCTACTACACTTTCCCCAACAACATGAAGAACCATTTCACCATGCAAAGAACCATTTGGGGTTTTTGCGTGTTTATGGTTCTATATAGAACCATTTTCTTTTCTAAAGATCCCTTGAAGAACCACATTTTTTAGAGTGTAGGCTATAAGAAGATTGCTAAATCAGAAGACAGTAAATGTATACTGCTGTTCACTTACACCAAGTTACAGTGTATCACAAAAGTGAGTACACCCCTCACATTTCTGCAGATATTTAATTTATCTTTTCATGGGACAACACTGACAAAATGACACTTTGACACAATGAAAAGTAGTCTGTGTGCAGCTTATATAACAGTGTAAATTTATGTCTCCCTCAAAATAACTCAATATACAGCCATTAATGTCTAAACTGTATATCCAAGTTTCATTTCTATAGTGTTGTCCCATGAAAAGATAATTAAGATGAACCAATTTGCTAATGTGATTTTTCACACAACGGAATTTGACCTCTGCATTTAACCAATTCGTGCAATGAAACACACACACGGCTGTGAGAATTTGTGCCCGAAGCAGTGGGCAGCCCTTATCCACTGGCACCCGGAGAGCAGTTAGGTGCCTTGCTCAAGGGCACTTCAGTCATGTCCTGTCTGGGGATTGAACCAGCAACCTTCTGGTCACAAGACCAGATCCTTACCACTAGGCCCTGGCTACCCCATGTCCACATAATCAAATATGTGGAATAATATGGAATCTTGGTTATCGTTTGCACTGGTAATTGTACAATTCGTTTATCATCTATTTTTGTTAAAGAAAGATTTGTCCCAGTTATCATTCAATTAAATGTTCATTTATCCATTTCATTTAGTCTTTTGTATTTATTTCCCATTGTGTTCTGTATGTAAAACTGTAGTTATTTTATATAAAATGTATTTTTGTTCGTACTTGTATTTTGGAGTGTTTGGAGATTAATTGGATTTACAATATTTATTATGAGAAATATTGCTTCACTTATCATCGTTTGGGTTATTATCAGGCACCTTAGAACGGATTAATGATAACGTTCCACTGTATATAAACATAATACACTTACAGAGATACATTAACCCAGCACAGCCAATTATAATGATCTCCACCTTAGTTTCACTTTCGCTTTCACTATATAAATGCTATAAATAGGGAAGCAGGCACGAGCAGAGCGTGACTCTGCAGAACTCGACACAGTTCTAGTTTTCACAAATCTGAAAGACCAAAAGGGTTCATATTCTTAACCTCAGGATATGACAGACCAGAACTTTTCTCACGTACTGAGCTGACGAAGTTCTCAAAGACCGTCTTTCATCATGCAAGAGCAGGTAAGTACAAAATAAATTCAGCTATCTGGACGTTTTAAAGGTATCTGAGGTGACAATATACGGCGGAAATGTTTACCGTTTCGATATAAAAAGTCCACAAACCGAAACAGCTGTTTTAAGTTTTTAAACCTGTAGATAAGATGGTACATTCCTGTTATTCATGTGAGAAGTGATTGAGAATGACAGAAGTCATTATTTTGAGATAATAGTCATTATTTTGATAAAAATAAGTCATTATTTTGATAAAAAATAATCTCAAACTTCGAAATGTAACTCTGGAGCTGCTCACGGAAGGTCCTCTACCGGGAAAAGACTTCAGGAGATAACCGGAAGCTGCTGTTTGTGTCATGTATACTAGCTAGTAAGTTCTACGAAGTTGACGCTGTACAGACTTTCTCAGACAGCTTTACGTTCTTCCATCAAAACCCTAAACTATTACTACGGTAAAGTTAGTTTAAAATGTTACATTCGTTTGATATTCGTAATTCCGCTTTTCCTCATCGGTTAACAAAACCCAGAATCACCAGTACAGTTACAGTTTCGATATGAAATAGAGGAAGAAAACAAACTACAGCCACAACATTGATTAAAACCCCCTTGCTATGATGAAGCCAGGACGCAGGAGCTTAGCTTAGAAATGTTAAGTGTTACAAACATCCATGTGGCTAGCATGATTAATTTTAGCAATTTTCAGGATTTTATTTCATGTTTTTTAAATTAAATATTAGTAACAATATGACATGCATTAATCTTCATACATATTCATATATTATTGTGTTGTGTAAACATTTGTTTTATGTACAGTTATATACATATATTCCACACATGCTACAAGGCTTATATTGGGAATAGGTGAAGAAATTATAATTATTTAAAAAATAAAAAATAAATCTTTAATCTCTCATGTTATTGGACCTCATGATGTAAGTCCACCTTAGAACATTGCAGAAATTCATTGCTTACATACTACAAAGGCTTTTTAAAAAAATGTATTGAAACAATTTCTGGTATAATGCCTAAATAATCAAATCTATTAATCTATCATGCTATTGAACCTAATGTTGTCAATCCAACTTGGTAAAATAAGGCATGTATTCCACATATACTACAAGGCTTATTTTAGGACACAATGAAGTTATTTCTTTCATAGTGTCAAAATAATCAAATATTTAGTATGTGTGGAATATATGTCTGTATTTTAATAAGCTGGCAGGACATTTGCTATAATAACGAGAGTTTTTTATTATTTTTATAATTGTATTTAAAACAAATGTTAGAAAAATTACACAACAGCACAATAATATACAGAATGTATGAAGATACATGCAAGTCATATTATTACTAATATTTAATATTAAAAAAACTTGAAATAAAATCCTGAAAATGGCTAAAATTAGTAAAATGGCCAGATGGATGTTTGTAATACTTAACATTTCTTCTGGTAATTGTGTGATGGTCCATAACACCGTCCGTAGCCAGAGCACAAACACAAAGCTAAGCTCCTGCTTCCTGGCTTCATCATAACAAATGAATTTTAATAAATGTTGTGGTTGTAGCTTGTTGTCTTCCTCTATGCCACCTATATTACGTCTATGGGTGAATCTGTGTTTTGTTAAGTGGTGAAGAAAATGAGAATTACGAATACAAAACAATATCCAATATTTAACTTTACCGCAGTTGAAAGATTTGATTTCATTTTGCCATCGTCGACAGGCAACGTTACATTCAGTTTAAAGGCCCAATACCAATGAAAATCCACTAGCAAACATGATAAAGAGGAGAACAGGTCACACCTTATGCCCTGCAGTATGTAAAGTTTAAAAATGGACTGAGTCACTGGGGGAAGTTTAGAGCATTTCCATGCTGAAAAGCTTACATGCCTACATAACTCAGAAAGGCTTACAGTTGGGTGTGGTGTACTACTGCCTGTCCAAAACTGAGCATATGGTGACAGTTCATTTGTGGTCAATTTAATTCAGAAAGGAAACCTGTCATATATTGTATATTCATTACACATAAAGTCACATTTCAAACCTTTTTAGTTTTCATGCTGATACTGTTGAACTTGAAAAAAGTCATAATTATGAGATACAAAGTCACAACTGTGAGAGTGAAAGTCACAATTTTGAGATACCATGTTTCCCTTGAGATTCAAAGTCATACTTATGAGATACAAAGTCACAATTATGAGAGTCAGAATCACAATTATGAGATACAAAGTCATAATTATGAGACAAAGTCATAATTTTGAAAGTCATTGTCATAATTATGAAATAAAAAGTCAACTGAGGGGGGGCACGGTGGCTTAGTGGTTAGCACGTTCGCCTCTCAGCGCTGGGGTCTTGGGTTCGATTCCCCATCTGAGCGGAGTTTCCATGTTCTCCCCGTGTCTGCGTGGGTTTCCTCCGGGGTCTCCGGTTTCCTCCCACAGTCCAAAAACATGGAGGTCAGGTGAATTGGGTACTCTAAAAATTGTCCATGTGTGTATGTATGTATATGTGTGTCACCCAGCGATGGACTGGCGCCCTGTCCTGGGCTTGAATAGTGTAATGCCCTGCCCTGCGCCCAGTGAGGGGGTGGGGGACTAACCGCGACCCTCATAAGGATTAAGCGGGTGTGTTAATGAATGAATGAATGAATGAAAAAAAAGTCAACTGTGAGAAGCATACCGTATGCTGGAATGGACAATGAATTGTTTAATACTGTACTTTTCTTCATGAACGCAGGTGCAGGAGGTGCTGGAGTTCCAGCAAATGCTGCTGAAGGTTCAGGAGTCCTGTAACCAGGCCGAGGCACTGGATCTGGTGTTCCTCTCTACTGACTTACTCAGGAAAAACCTTAGCGGAGTTGACACAACCCGAGAACTGTTCACTTTACTGCAGAAGTACAGTTTGCTGTCCTCAGATGACCCCTCTCTGCTCATAGAGCTGCTAACAATCACCCATCGCCACAGCCTGCTCAATGAGCTGCACTTGAAGCCATCACTCTCAAGCAATCACATCTCCTCTTACAGGTCAGTGCAGCACTTTGCTGCTACACTGTGGTGTGTTGAATTTGTATATTTCTGCTGTCTTCTCATGTCCTTATATATATCTGAATACACAAACTGTCTTTTACATTATGTGAACAGTATGTCTCAACTGAGACCAGCAACATTATTAAAAAGCAAGAACATCATCACAACATTGTATTAGCACTAGGGCTGCAGCTATCGATTATTTTAGTAATCGAGTACTCTACTGAAAAATCGATTCGATTAATCGAGTAATCGGATAAACATATTTGCTTTGTTAAAGTGCAATAAAAAATACACAAGAGAAAACAAGACATTTCACTTAATAATGAATGACCAATTGGTTTCCTTTTTTAGAAAGGTTATATTTTTTAAATTCACAACATACATTTCCAAATTGCAAACACAAATAGAAATAAATAAAACACAAAATAGAATTACCACAAGTAAAAAAAACTAATTAATTTACTTTCAACTTAAGATTTCTTGTAAGTATCAAAAATATAGGGCAATAATCAATAAAAAAGGCTCAAACATTGGCTTTATGTTGTACATCTTAGGTTCTGAACATCTGAACCGGTCCATGCACAAACAGTTTCACACATTTCTGCTGCGAGTGCTGTAAACCAATAGCTCCAGGAGAATCAAGGAACAGGCCTCCACGTGTGTGTTTGTGTTCCTTTTAAAGGAGCATTTGATTGCAATGCAGGAACGTGAGCATGTCAACATGCTCAGGACTTAGGCTTGCCCTCTGTTTTTTGAAGAAATGTTACCTGCAGCTGAAAACAGACACTCTGATGACGTGGATGTAGCTGGAATACACAGCAGAGACCTTGTCAGTTCTGCCAGTGTTGGCTGCGTTATTTTCCTATTGTCGTTTTCTTCTCGCACTTTGTCCCTCTTTTCCCTTGTCGCTTCCATATTCCCGCTTCTCAACTAAAAATCTCCATGCTGCCTCCTCCTTCCTGTGCGTGGATGACGTAAGCGTGGTGTGCCACATTAAAAGTCGTCAGTGTGATACCGTGCTCTGAGTTTTAAAATTATATAAACGATTACTCGAGGCACAGAAAATTACTCGATCACTTTTTGTAACCGAGTAACTCGATTTACTCGAGTAATCGTTTCAACCCTTATTTAGCACTGAAAGTGTTGTCACAACCTCATTGGGCTTGCTGGGATTAAATTGTTGCATCTGTTTGTGTTTGATTTAACTAGAAAGATGCAGTCAATACAACACCTGATAGCAAATGTAAATGATCACATAAAGATCAATTTAATATGAACTGAACAGTGTAAAAGATTTTTTACACTTAAAAGATAAAAGAAAAACAAATTTGAGCTAAAACAGAGATTTAGAGATTTGAAAGATTGATACAATAGCAATGATGTACTTCTAAATAATAATAACTTAAACTGCATATAGTCAGCTCAAACTTTCTGAGCTATGAAGATGGTTATTATAGAATACTTTCCACATATAGCTGCACAATATGAGTTTTATTTTACCAACATTACTCATTCTTCTGTCCTGTAGACGGCTGTTGTTTGAGTTGGCAGAGAACATCACAGAAGATGATTTAAAGACTATTAAATTCTTGTTGTACAAGAAACTACCTACCAGAACCCTGGACAAGGACCTGGTGAGAATGTGGCCTCAGACACAATGGTCTTCCCAAACATCAGATCAAAACTGAGCTAGTGGGCCTGGTAATAACTATACCGAACAACATTAGTGTCATTGCATTACTGTCTTATTGTGATAACATTTACAGACACTGCTGCAGTTGTTTTTGGAGATGGAGAAGCGAGGTCATCTGGATGCTGAAAATCTGGACATGTTAGAAAAAATTATTGGAGGCGTCAATCCCAGTGTACTAACAAAAATCAGTCAGTTCAAAGAAGAATCTCTGAAGTGTGGTGAGTAACACAGTTATATACAATTGTAATGCTTTATATGTACATCTTATTTAAGGCAATGGTATATGCATGTATGCACACTGACATTTTCCACCTTTAATGTCACCTATAATTTGTACAATTCAATTTTAAAATAAACTAATATTTTAGGGTGGAAAAATAAAAATAAATAACTAAAATAATGTGGTTGCATAAATACAGACACCCTTAATCTAATACTTTGTTGAGCTACCCTTTGAATTAATGACAGCATTTGGTCTTTTTGGGAAGGAGTCTATTAGCATGACACATCTTGACTTGGGAATCTTTGCCTACTCTTTCTTGTAAAAGTGCTCCAAATTTGTCAGATTGTCAGGGCATGTCCAGTGTACATCCCTCTTCAAGTCAACAAATAGATTTTCAATTGGATTCAGATCTGGGCTCTGGTTGGGTCATTCCAAAACATTGATCTTCTGGTGAAGCCATTCTTTTGTCAATGTGAAGGTATGCTTTGGTTCTTTGTCATACTGGAAAGTGAAATTCCTTTTCATATTATCTTTTTAGTAGACGCCTGAAGGTTTGTGCCAAAATTGACACTAATTGGAACTGTTCATAATTATTTGGCTAAAGTCTCAGTTCCAGCTGCATAAAAACAACCCCAAAGCATAATGCTGCCTCCACCATGTTTTCACTGTTGATGGTGTTCTTTTTGGAATGCACAGTGTTGAGTTGGTGCCAAAAATACATTTTGGATTTCTGATCAAAAAGTTCAACTTTGTTCTCATCAGACAGTAACATATTTTCCTCAAATGATTTTGTCAAAGCATAGTTGGGCTTGGATATTTTTTATGTAAGAAAAGGTTTCCATCTTGCCAACCTATGCCACAGCCCAGATTGTCACATGTACTACACAACCAATACTTTCCAGGAATTCCTGCAACTCCTTTAATGATGCTGTAGGCCTTATGGCAGCCTGCTTGAACAAGGTTACGCAAAACTAAAAGGGAAGTTGTCCTGAATCAGATAAGATGAATGAATATTATTGGGTTAGATGGGTGCTTCTGAACCTTTTTGGAGGAGTGTATATGTGCATGTCCCAGATTGACATTGTTTACAAAAGTACTTATTTATCCTGCAAAATATGCCTGCTTGGATATTAAGTCTGATGAAAAAAACATTATTAAAACAAAATCTGAAAATCTCCTTAGTTATGCATACTTACATATTTGTGGCTCATAGGCTGTGATTTTCATAGGGGCCAGTGTTAAACCCAAGAAGACAAAGTGGAAGGATAAAGCTGATTTACAGGACATATCCTGTACTACAACCACCATACCAGTTCAGGTATTATTTACTCATTACTCACTCACGCCATATCTGTACTAGTGCATTTGAAAAAATTATAATATTGTATAATTGAATAATTAAGTTCATAATTAGTTTCAAAAAAGTAAACTGACATATGTAATATTAATTATATGTAATTAGATTTCAGTTCTGTTTTAATGTTGATTGTTATGGCTTATAGTTAGCAAAAATTGGTAATCCAAAATCTCTAATTATTTGAATATTTAATTTTCAGTTTAAGTAAATTACTATTCAAATTGTATCAACATTAAAACTCAAATGAACGTTTGGAGATTCACTTGTATACATGCATACATATTTGCGTATATATAGGCCAATAAACGTAAAAATCAGATTTTCTTGTTGCATCCAGACGAAAAGTGTCTCATAATCTGACTTTAATTTACAATATTTAATCCCATTAGCCTGAATCCATCACTCAAAATGGGGACACAAGTTATGCCTCCTGCAGCAAAGGTAAAGTTTATACAATAATAATAATAACTATATAATATACTAACATATATTCATATATTATAAGATTATGTGCTTCATTCTGTAAAAACAAGTTTTTTGTTTTAGGTGTGGAATGCACTGACTTGCAGTCTTCTGAGGTTGGTTTACGTTTTTGCCTGTTTCACAGAGATTTACTGTCACGTTCTCACACAGATTAAAAGCATGTTTTCTTTGTTCCACAGAAGCCATTAGCATTGTCATCTTTATCTGGTAAGGAGTAAAAAGCTTAAAAAGCACAATTATAATCATACAACATACACTTACTGGCAATACATACACTCTACTGACCATATAGTCCTGATCCCTGAAGAACAGCCTAAAAGGAGGCTAACAAAGCAAACAGAAACAGATGGACTACAGTCTGTAATTGTAGAACTACAAAGTCAGGGAATGAAATTTGTCTGTTGTGTAACATTTGCAAGCTGTGTGTACTATATATTGTGGCTTTCAGGTGATGCTGTGGTGCCACAGATGGCTGAACTTAGTCTCACTGAAAGTGCCAGGCCAGATGACAGCCAAGGTAATAATGCACACTCACCTGACTAATATTCATAGACATTCATAATATTCATATATTCATTCAGACAACTGCTACTGATTTTTATATTTGTATGGCCCTTAGTGCAATTTCACAACCTGGAGTTCCACTCAAGGGTTGAAGAAAAGGCCCTGTGCTCTTCATCTCCTATCCAACAAAGCAATTTGGTAACAAGCTGTGCTTTCTTTATCCTTAAGTCTTAAGAGTGCTGTGTTTCTGTATGACAACTTCACACACTTTGTTGTTGTAGAAACTGGAGCAATATGACATGAAAGGAGACTGGAGAGGATATTGTCTCATTATCAACAACTATGACTTCTCAAAGAGCAAAGGGCTATTGTGCAACAGAAACGGATCAGACATAGATCAGAGTGAGTACAGTTAATTCAAACTAAATATATAGCCTGTAGTATGTTGTAACATTGTAAGTAGAGCCAGAGACATTATAAAAAGAAGAGACTGGTCACTGGATGTAAAATGAATAGTAAAGCCATTCGCAAGAAAATCTCCACCTCATCCACTTTGTTGTGGAACTATGCACATGAGAATTAGCCAGCCTAAATAAACAAGTTTTTTCAGCATTAACTGAGTTAAACAACAATCTGATGTTTTGAAAGGTTTCCATGGCTTTTAGTTTTGTGTGTGTATATATACAGACTTGCCTATAAGAACTTTGGTAGAGCCAGACAAGAAGACAGCTCTCCTCCTGGAGATCTACCTTAATGTAGAGTTTAGTGCCACATCCAAAAATTTTAATATTGTGAAAAAGATCATTATTGTTTATAATTTAATGCAAAAAGGTAAACAGTCATGTTTTATATTCATTACATGTATAGTGACATTTCAAGCCTTTTTTTTCTTTTAATGTTGGTCAGTATAACTTATCAAAAATCTTATAAGAAATTATTAGAATATTTTTATTTTGAGAATTAAATTACTATTCATACAATATCAACTTTAAAACAAAAAAATGCTTGAATTACATAACTTTTCATGTAGTGAATATATAAAATACAGTATATGACAGTTGTGACCATCCTACCGCTGTGGCTGTGTCCCTGGCCCTCTGCCCCGTCACCTGCTCTGTGTTTGTTTGTATTTCCCCATGTCTTGTTTGCGGTTCGCCATATGCTTGTGTTTACGTTTTACAGGTGTCTTGTCTGCATCATGGCTCCACCCCCAGTCACATCATGTCATAGTCAGCACCTGTCTTTTCTGATCTCACAGCCCTCCCGTTTATTTTAATGCTAATCATTATAAAGCCTTCCCATTGTGTCCCAGTTCTCGTTTGTCATTGTACGTTAACCATGCTTTGTGTCACCACTATCATGTCAAGTTTTTGTGTCATGTTTGTTTCTACAGTGTTTAGTTTGAATTTTGCAATAAAGCCACGTTTGTTTTTGAAACCTCATGCTAGTTGATGCTAGGAATACTAGCTTCAAGACTCTGTCCTAGCACCCTGGTGGTGGAATGAACTCCCACTGGCTGTTCAGGGACTGAACAGCATAGTCCCTTACAGTCTTTAAATGCAGACCCATCTCTTTTTCAAGCATTTAAGCGAGCACTAGTTTACATCTCTTATTGTAATACATTTTTAAACTCTTATATTGTGTATAATTATGTATCTTTCCTTCTTTCTAGGTATTAGTAATTGTTTTGTTCTAACAGTGTCTAAACTGAAGAGTAGTTTAGACTCTAACCTGTCTGTACTAAGATAATTCTCTTAGTGGAATCAAAGCACTGTTGTACATCGCTCTGGAAAAGAGCATCTGCCAAATGCTGTAAATGTAAATCTTTTTCTGTGTGTGTCTATCCAGAGAGTCTAGAGACGGTCTTTCACTGGCTGGGGTTTACAATACTGCGGGAAAAGGACTGCAGCAGGAAAGACATTCTGAAAGCATTGGAGAATCTGAGAGAACTTGACCACTCAGAGGCTGATTGTGTGGTATGCTGTGTTCTGACTCATGGCTATGATGGCGGTGTGCACGGGGTATATGGAGAAAAGGTGGAGCTGAGAGAGCTGATGGAGCCACTGTATGGACTTAACTGCCGTTCCCTCAGTGAGAAGCCCAAACTCTTCTTTCTCCAGGCCTGCCAGGGCACTAACCATCAAGGAGTGGTTTTCCTGCAGTCAGATGGGCCTAACAACAACACAGAGATGGGCATCTTTTGCGATGCTGCAGTTCCTAAACAATCAATACCCTCTGCGGCGGACTTCCTGATGGCCGTGTCCACAGTACCTACATTTGTGTCGTACAGAGACACATTGAAGGGAAGCTGGTTCATTCAGTCACTTTGTGAAAACTTGAAAAAGCTGGTGCCATGGTGAGCATGCAAAGACTCATACATCTTTTAAAAAAGCCATTGAATAACATATTTATTTATATCACTACTTAAGACCTGCCACAGAGAGAAAGGCATAAATGAAAGAAATTAGCTTCTTTATCATGTGTTCAAAATTCAACTTAAAAAAAAAGATTTGTTGGTTTACCAGACAGTCTATACATTTGTGATGAATATGATTGCTGATTGATTTTTAGAAGAAAAAAACAAAGAGCTAACAATAAAAAGTGTGAAGATTGAGTTGAATAGTCATAAATGTGTTGTAAGTTTGAGAGAAATTCTGCTGGTGTTGGGGCACAACTATAAATAATAATATAATTTGCATAAAAGTAAATATTATCATTAGAAACAGTATTGCTGAGATTGTTAATATATATGATAAACAACAGGGGGCCTAAAATGGAATCCTGTGGCACCCAGCACCAACAACCATCTCAGCCCCACAAAAAATATCAAAAAGTACACATTGACATCTGTTACTCAAGAAATTTTTAAACCAAGGAATTAGCACTCTCAGACAAACCAATACTATGTCAAATGCCTGTGCCATGATAAATCTATGAATAAAGTGGCACAGGTTTTTCATATTATGTCATTAAGTTCTTTTGGGGTGGCTGTAAACGGCACTACTTTTTTTCAAAAACCAATCTGAAAGGTAGATAAAATATTACCTGTTAAAGAGTGCTTTAATAGGTCTGAAACCAGTGAATTAAGAATTTTTGCTAATACTGACACTTTACATTTAGACAATTTAGACATATATAAATAGTAGTCTAATTTAAAGGGTTCACCCTTTCTCACAATTGGTTTAAAATTTAAATTTATCATCTAAAATTAAATAAACACTCTGTACACTAGAATAGTAGAAATGTGCCCACATTGTTCAACAAGAGCATGTCTTTAAAAACGAAAAAGTTATGTTGTTCAACATAAGTGCTATAGCTAATGCTAACTCATATATCCACCATATCCCTGCATCCCATGATGCCTTGTGTGAAATATGTGCTAGTCTTGAACAGTTGTGCTATAAACTCACTGTCAACAACTTGTGGGAGACACTAAAACTGAGCTAAAATGTGGCGACACTGTCCTACCACACCCTTCTACCATAACTAACTAAAAACTTCAGATACATTTGTTATATATTTTCACTGTTCTTCTGTGCATAGGGGAATTGACCTGCTGTCCATCATGACCCGAGTGAACAATGATGTGAGCAGGAAGACCGACAAGTCTGGAACAAAGAAACAGATCCCCCAACCTGGATACACACTGAGAAAGAGAGTTGTCTTCCCTGTTCCAAAAATCCCTTTTAAACCTCAGGAATTGTAAATGTATGCTTTTCTTATAACATATATTTCACCAAACCTCAGGTACACACACACACAGACAGAAAAAACTGCTGAACATATCATCTAAATACACATTGTATACTTGAAGCCAACTTTTGCTTACTGTCACGATCGGACTGGGAACAAAATTCAGCGCCGGAGTTTTGAGTAGACCATCCCACTGCACTCTCACTGACTACATCATGGAAGGGATTGGTGGAACGGTTGCATCCAGGCAAACATCAGTCAGAGGCCCCCCCCCCTTAGTTTCATGTTTTCTTTGTGGCCCACATGTAGATTCCTCAATATAGCCAGTCCTTTCATTTCCTGGTTTCCTTTACACTTCTACTGTGTGAAGCCATCACATTTGGGTTTGTCAGTTTGATTATGTGTGTGAAACATAAGACAATGTGATGATACATTAGCAGAAGCAGAATAAATTACAGGATGGTATTTTTGTATGTACTGTATATGTAACTAAATTTTCAGATGTATTTCATATAAATAGGTATTTTGTGTATATAATACACAGTCATATCTGAATATTATGACCACCTACGTAATAGAGGAAATAACCACTGTGTTCAATTAGTGATGATGCCTGACATTATCCTAATTGCTTCATTATAGAGGGTAACTGGTCCATTGTGGCATGTCAATACCAATTTCCAGAGTTGTTGTTCTCCTCTGTCATCAGTGGCTCATGGGGCACCAGCGTTATGATGTTGGGAGCTATTAAATGTACTGCAACTCTACAACATCCTACACAGTTAGTAGTTTTTGAGATAAAGTATAAGTATAAGGTATGGTTTATTGTCATTGCAACAAGTACAACGAAATTGCGTAATGCGAACACTCCTCACTTGGTACCCTATTATGCCCTTTTGGACATCACTCAAATCACATCCTTTGTACACGATGATGGTTTCACACTCAGCTGACTGGTATACTCACTTATTTATACGTGCAGCAAACCCTGTCACTCAGTGATGTCCTTGGCCGAGATCATTCCAAACCAGAGGTGGTGAAAATATTCTGAAATGACTGTTTATGTCAGAGGGTATTTTTACGAATGGTTCAAAACAAGATGTGCCTTTTAAAATGGTGTTCATTTTCATGTGATTTTTTGTGATTTTATTTTTCTGAGATTAAGTCACATTTTGTAGATTTGCTTGTGAAGTCTGTTTTATGTACTGCATGTATATTTTGGCTGATCAAAGACAAACTTTTACATTACAATTTCTATTTTTGACATCACAAAAACTTTTCAGTAAATGAAACACTAACAATGCATTGTAGGATTTCAGACATGTATATTCAGCATTTAGTACTTTGTTTAAGTACAGGGAAGCATTGTGCTTTTGAGTGTAAGGGTGTATAGGCCAGCTTCTAGCAAAACCAGCTTGTGTCCTGAATGCTGGTCACCGTCATAGGAACATGTTATACTGTCTACCAGCAAAAGTGATATTTGTTTATCTGGGTGACCAATTAAACTAGCACTAGACCATCAGTAACCAGCAATAACTTGCTTAGACAATAATTTGTTTAGCTGAGTGACCAAAGAAAAACATCAGACCAGCACTGACCAGTAACAGCCAGCTTAGACCAGCTCAACCAACACTAGATTTGTTCATCTACTCAAATTTGTTGTTTGAGTCATTGGTCTCTGTTACTATGATGTAATAAAGATTTTGTTGCAGTTGTAAAGCCATCAAAGTCATTTGTAGCATCACATTTTCTGTTTTTTAGAATAGGCAGTGTTTATTATTTTTTTTTACCGTTGACACTGTTTTTTTATTGAAGGTGGACTGGCTGTGACTGGCATCTTCACTTGGCCATGTAACTTATTCAATAATATATTTACAAATGTGTCTGATAATGAAATGTTAGAGTTTTTGGTAACACTTATGTATGGTAACACTATAATAACTTTCATTAATAGCTCATTAACTAATGATTAATAACTGAACAAATCATTAGTTCATGAGAATTTGAACATGAACAAATATTTATAAATGGCAGACCATGTAGTTACTAATGATTATATTCATTTTTCCAAATCTTAACAAATCATTAGTAAATCATTTGTTCATGAAATTCTCATGAACTAATGATTTGTCCACAGTTATCAGTCATTAGTTAATGAGCTATTCATGAAGTTATTGTAAAGAATTTTTAAATGTAGGTGTATATGTCTAAACATTACTACCACACATTCTATCTTTAATCAAGTCTTCCAAGCCCTGCTGCTGAAAATCATCCCAACAGCATGATGTTGCCACCACCATGCTTTACTTAATTTTGGATGGAATTTGTCAGGCTGAGTCAGTTGTACACACTACTACACTGCATAATACACTGTAATACACTGCATTCAGGCCAAAGCTCATCAGCTTAGTTTAGTCACATTCTCATCACAGAATCGGAGAGTATTAATTTTGTTATATGTTGTGGATTTGTATAAATAGAGCAGCTTTAGGAAGCTTCAGAAACATCTCGATGATAATTTGTGAAAATAAGATGCAGTAAAGCTCAGTTACAGGTGTCATAGCAAGAGCTTGAACATTTGTGTAAGAAAATGTCATTAGATCAATTCCTCTACCTGTCTGCAAAACAAACTTAAATGCACTGAAATGCATTCAGCCAGGAAAATATTCCCTGTTAACAAACATTCACACACACTGGGTATTAATGTAGCTTTGGGGACATTCTATTTACTAATACAGTATTAGTAATACTACAGTTCATTGATCTTACACTTATGTCCAAACCTAAATCTAAATCTTAAACTTGACAACTAAAAGGCAGGCTTTCTGCTCTTTTAGTTTTTCCAAAAAATAATAATTATTATTATAAAAAAAGCATTCATGAAAGCGTACAAAATTGTTTAAATAAAAATACATGTATATTTCTTTAAAAATTAATTGTGATGAAGGTTTATGTTTTATGTCAGAATACGTCAAAAAGAAACGGAGAAACACTAGAAGCTGTTTTGGGGTGGTGAGGACTAAAAATCGATATTTTCATTTAAAGATCAGCCCATCCCTGCTTTTGCTTTGTCTCAGTATGCATCTGCGTGGAATGTGCATGTGTTTGTAAATGACGTCAGTATAATTCAGTACAACTGTTAGCATTAAAAGCCACACGAAAGAATTAAATAATAATAAACATGCGAATGGGCTGCTGCGGACTAAAATCTCAACGCTTATTGGTTAAAACGTATGTCAGTAAAAATTCTCCTTCTCTGATTGGTTACACACAAACTAACACTACCTCTGTCTCTTATTCTGGCTGCTGTAAAGAAGTCCAGTGAGCACATCTGCTTCAATAATGACTGAACCTCAGTGAGTTAAGCTTCAAGTTATGATGCATTTTCATGTTTGTTTTCAGTAACATTTTATCTGCATACTAAGTTTAGGAAACAGGAGTCAGTTAGCTAGCTGTTTTTTGAAACATTTTCTCCATCGTTAGCTGGCTAGCTTGGTCACCCCCGGTTTAGTAACTTTTAATTTTTAAAAAGCCAATTATTTTGTTGTACATTTAATTAATTACAAAACAAATGCTGTAGTTTGTATATACGCGAAAATACACGCTGTCTTCGGTTAAATGTAATGTGAACGCGTTAGCATTGTAGCTAACGTCCATTAGCACACCAGTTAGCGTTTTATGCATCATACGGGTAACTTAGCTACTTGCTAACAACATTAGCTGCTGTTTTATTAATGTCTTGTATTGCGGCTTGGTCAGTTATGAGAGTTTGAAGTGCTTTGAGGCTTTTTACACGGAGCTCTCAAGCTAAGCAAGTAAGCTGTTGTTTGTCAGGGGTTTATCTGCTTTTAAAAACATTTACACATCTCAGTGATAAAGCATGCAGAGGACATTAACCCATAATAATCTGGACACAATCCTCCTTAAAGAATAAAATATTAGGGATAAATATTAGGAAGTTAAGTCGTGACCATGCATTAAGATCTCGTTCCCATTATTTACTAAGTCGCCACAGAGCAATTATTATTTTATTTAATGGATCATTCTCAGAGCTGCCGTGACACTGATGTGGTGGTGTGTTAGTGTTACACTGGTCCGAGTGGATGGACACAGCAGAGTGATTTTTTAAAAGCTGTTAGCTCACTGATCGCTTTTAGATACACCTGCGTTTTTGATGTAAGAGACAGTAGCTCAGCTGTTTACTGCACAGTGTATGTTGGTCCTCTAGTCCTTTGATCATGGTCACAGTACACTGTGGGCTGGGTAGTTATGGTTGGTGCACTATTTTTACTTCAGCAGTGACTCTGAGCTCTGCTATGTCTGATCCACTCATACCAGCACATCACACACTAAACACACCACCACCACATCAGTGTCATTGCAGTGCTGAGAATGATCCACCACCCAAATAATACCTGCTCTGTGGTGCTCTTGTGGGGATCCTGATCATTGAAGAACAGGATGAAAGGACCCTAACAACAATATACAGAGAAACAAATGGACTACAGTCTAACTACACTGTGGAACTGATAAAATAGACAGTGAAAGTATGTACAAGGAGGTGGTCATAAAATTCTGATATGACTGTATGTTTTCAAAGATCTGTATATATATATATATATATGTTAAAGACCTATAATGTGAAAAACACAGACATGGTGCATCAGGACAACATCATAGGACTTACCTCAGTACGTCATGTAAATGTAGTTAAATCCAAAAAGGGCTTAAGTTAAATAGCTAATGTATATTTTCCCCCTTTACCCTTTCAGGTCTTGTCTTGTCTGTCCGCATGTCACTGCTGATAAAACCCCAATTCAGGTGCTTCATGAATATGGTGCTAAAACAGGCAGGCTGCCAGTGTTCGTTTTGGAAAGGGAAGATGGAGAGGCACATCAGCCGTCCTTTGTTTTCAGTGTCACCGTAGGGGACATCACCTGTTCAGGTCAGGCTCAAATGAGACTCATTATGACCTCTTAAACTAGCTAGTATGTCCTGTTCAGAGTTGTGTTACAGCTTTGTCCAGTGCTGTCCAGTTGGTTTTAATACCCCAAACTTATATTTTTTCTAAATTCATGTATGTAACACTTCTTTTTGTTATAAATAGGTCAAGGACCCAGTAAAAAAGCAGCCAAACATGAGGCTGCAGAAGCTGCTCTGAAATTACTTGAATTAGATGCTGAAAATAGGTGAGTACACTTAAAACATGTTACAGTGATATCTGAGAAACCTGTAAAACATACAGTGACGGTAGTTCTTAAACCAGTTCTCGGGACCCCCAGACAACTCTTATTGCAACTGTATCAGATTTTGTTACCTTATAATTCAAGTGTGTTAGAGTGAAATATGGATGTGCTGGGCCATGAGGACTATTTTGAAAAACACAGCCCTGTAATTATGGCTTAACCTGATATTTTCTTTATGTCCTCCAAAGCCCTCATAAACCTGAGAACAATGGTTATGGTGCTGAACCAAATGACCAGGCCAATCCAGTTGGAATATTGCAGGTATGCCACTGCATTTACAGAACACATCACAACACATCACTGCTGTGCTTTAAGAATGAAAATGGAATGGTAAACTGGTTCAGAGACATTTTTGAAGAAGAGCTGCTTCATACTGGTTATTTCACCATGCTCTCATGGAGTGTGCAATAAACATCAGGGCCTGAATTTCAGTGCGGGATTGCGGGAATTGTGCACTATTTCTTTGATTTCCGCAATTTTAGCCTTAATAATGCGGGAAACTCCCGCACACAATTATAACGAAAACGTTCAGCTAAACATTCACTCGGTTTGGATTGTGAGACGGACGGATGGTTGGATGGACTGACTTCCGTACTGGACGCTGCACTTGGCGTGCTCACTCTTCCTCTGTCTACAGAGCTACGAGAACCTTCTGCTTTAGAGGCGTTTCTCTCAGTCAACTTTCAGAACCAACACAGCCACTGAACTTGTGGCACGCAAACATGGAGCGCTGAATAAAACGCAAATCTCCATCCTCTGATCGTCAGCTTTGGTTGGTCAAATATCTTAGTCTATAGATTAAATGCTCCAATCCCTAGTTTAATAAAATCAGTGGATATAATGGTGCATATTTTGGTGTAATTAAATGAAAAAATAAGCTGCTTCTTGCAGGTTTTTAATGTGGTGCTGGCTGACCAGTTCAAAACAACATTTTTTGCTTGTTTAAGTGTCCTGTTTTTCTATGCTGTTAGTATTAATTGATTTTACTTGTAGGCTCCACACAGTATTATGTTTAAGTGGGGTGTAAAACTGGGGGGGAGATTTTGGCAATGCTAACATAACACTTGCCGAAATTACACTCCCCTCTCATCTTTGGACTATAAGGCCTGATAAACATGAAACTGATTTTGGTGTCTTGTCTAGGTGTTTAGAAGTTACCCTTAAAAGCATTATATTGTAGCTTCTTCATAGGGGATTTTCTGGGGGGAGTACCCGCACGGACTAGCGCAAACAGGAGCGCCGGTGACATTAACAAAACGAATCCTCAGGATTCAGACAGGTGATGGTACCAAACTAAAGCAGCAGTCCAAAGATAAGTTTCAGACCATTTGGCCAAGAATATATCTCGATTTGTAAAATGTATGATGCTACAAAACGTTGACTTTAAGTCGCCACTTGGATAGTGTTTCTTATACAGCAGCACTGAAAAGAAAGCACGAGGCTGATTCAGCTAAAAATGCATATATAGTTCAGCTAATATCTTAAGTTGAAGCACAGCAACAAAACTCTCAGGACAAGGTTAAGACCTGTAGTTAAGCTCACCAGTAGTATCCCCCCCAAAATGTAGAAATCCCTCTTATGTGACACATTTAAGGGGGGAATTCCCCCCATTTTGAAAAATGAATTTCAGGCCCTGAGCATTGATATGAAATGGTTAGTGTTTGTGGGGAAACAGATTATTTACTTGTGTTTTAACTGTTTATTCCCTAGGAGTTGGCAATGCAGAGGACATGGCGTTTGCCAGAATATGTAGTGTGTATGGAGGCTGGTCCACCTCATAAGAAAGAGTTCACAGTTATCTGCAGATTAGAGACACTGTCTGAGACAGGTATACAGCTTGGCTTAATATTCCGTTTTAATATTTCTTTACCCTTTCAACTTATGTTAGGGTTGTTATTTACTTGATTTTAAGCAGCACATGTGTTACACAACATCGTTTACACACTCAACTGTTTTTCTTTGCCTGTCAAGAGAATTACAAACTGTCTACAGGGGGCAGCTCAGTTTTAAAACAGGAGAATATCTTCTGTGACTATTTGCTCATCCACTTTGTACTTTAAATGAAAAAATATAATAACAATTGTTTAGTTAGTCTTATACCACTTTTTTAGTAGAGTTAGGCTGAATCTCATGGATACATTTATTTTCTGATGCAATCAGATGCTCAAAACAAGCAATACTCAATTGAACTGACTCAAGTCATTGTTCATAATCTAATTAAAAAAGGTAAACTGACAAATTTTATAGTTATTATGTGTAAAGTGACATTTCAAGCCTTTTTTGATCAGTGTGGCTTAACTCATAACATTCAGGGAGTTGATGGTTAACATTTTTAAGATAAATTATGAACACCTGAAATTTTACATGATATTCTAATTTTTGGAAATGCACTATTAATGTGGGGCAGTCATTTTATACAAGCACATTCATATGTAAATCAAGTACCACAACCCTTAGATTGTAATGTAGTTTGATGATACAGTAGACAAGTCAGGCATCTATTCATTACAGTCAACATAACACAGAAATAACATTAAAACACTACTGAACTGTGTGATCAGGTACAGGGAGTTCTAAAAAGACTGCCAAGAAGATAGCGGCTGAAAAGATGTTGGAAAAATTACAGAGTCTCTCAGGATCTCCTGAGATTACATGGGTGAGATTAGTGTTCACTCACAGTCTCTGAGTTTAGCTCATTACATTGATGAACACTGTAAATCTGACCAGCAGTTTCCTCTTAACAGAGTCCAAGGCCACCTGTGTATCTGGAGAATTTGCGGAACTCAAAACTGGAGAATATTTCCTTACTGAGGAGGAATCCTCTCAGCATCCCAAACACAGACTATGTGCAGATGATGCTGGAGTTATCTCAGGAGCAGGGCTTTGAAGTCACTTATTTTGACATAGGTGAGCTTGGTTTTCTTTCTGATAGATCAAACCTTCCTTGAAGTCACATTATTCTTCATCATTATGTTATTTTTGTTCCAAAGAGCAAGACATGCATTTTAAGAAACATCAGTGGGATTTCTGCTGATACCAGTTAAATTGAGTATCCTTAATTTCAGATGATTATATATAATGTTTGTGCCCTCTTTCAAAGTACTATTTCAGTTTTATTGCTTTTTTTGTTGCACAGAAATAGTTAAAAAGCAGGGGTGTTGAACTGGATTCGTTCCAGGGCACAGTTCTGCAGTGTTTAGCGTTTCCCAGGCTTAATAGTGTTAGTACTTGAAATGGCATACTACATCCTGGCTGTATACTGACACTGCCTCACAACAGTATGCAGTATGTTAACATTCATTTTTCCAGTATGTCTAAGATACGTACTCCATCTCAACGCAGCCATTTCAAGATTACAAAATGTTGACTGTAACTGTGAGATTATCCCAAATACCTTAAATGTAATTACATTGTTATCAGACAGTAATAATGTTTAACAACCTGGACCTTGTCTGCTTTGAGGTGATTTTTTTTTACTATGATTAACTCAGCTGTTGATATTTGCACCCCTGCCTTGTAGCCGTGCACACAGTAAGTGTTGCATGTTTGCTATAATATATTTATAATATAGCACCAAGAATCATAAATATTGAAATTTATCAGTACTCAAATCTGGCAGTTCTATATCAGTTTTATACTTTACCTTTCAATACTTTCTAATACAATAAGCTGCACCAGTATTTTGATTACAAATGAACGGCTCTGGATGGATTACATTACATATAAAAAAGAACAGACATGTTAGTTAAACAAAAAAATTGGAAGTGTCTGCTCTTTAAAATAAACACTTGGCACTAAAGATAATGATAAGTCATTTACAGCCAGATTATTGGTGTCAATTCTTAATATCGGTATTGAAATCAAAATTCTGGTAGTAGCATACAGTGTGTATATATATGGTACATATACTAAGTGCAGTGTGCAGTATAAAAAATGCAGTATACCATTTTATGCACAGCTGCTTTGAATTAAATTCGTGAAGGCTTTGTTAATTAGCAGAGGAGCTGAATCAGGTTTGTTTAATGAGGCAGAATGCTAAACTCTGCAGAGCTGTGAATCTGCAGGAGTCTGACACATGCTCAACAACAGTATGATTCACTCTATTATAAAGAAAAAAAGACACTAATATTTTTAAGGTCATATACTGTGTTTGTGTGTTGCAGATGAACTTACAGTTAATGGGCAGTACCAGTGTTTGGCAGAGCTGTCCACCACGCCAATTACTGTGTGTCATGGTACAGGAATCTCCTGCAGTAATGCACACAATGATGCAGCTCACAGTGCTCTGCAGTACATCAAGATTATGGCAACCAGCAAATAAGCACTATGTCAGCATTTCTCAATTCTGAAGTATCACTGCCCTGCACATTTGAGTTTCCCCTGCTGTCGGCATACCTCAAAAGAACTAATGAAGAAATTAACAATCCTTTCCTTAGTTAAAGTGGGTGTGGGAGTAGGAAAACACTATACCATGCTGGACAGTGGCATTTCAGGACCAGGACTGAGAACTGCTGCAGTAAATCAACCTTCAGTTG
This sequence comes from Crenuchus spilurus, assembly GCA_036984385.1. NCBI lineage: Eukaryota > Metazoa > Chordata > Actinopteri > Characiformes > Crenuchidae > Crenuchus > Crenuchus spilurus. The sequence continues at coordinate 38,435 of BRDA01007014.1, forward strand.
GTCCCAACTCTGCTATCTCATCAGCATCCCCTGCTGTTGTGTTGAACATGACATAATCAGAGCCAGCACTTATAATAATAAACCCAGAGACATATTATCTAAAACTGCTGGTGACTGATATTGTTTTTAGTGAAAAGCAGAAATAGAGTGTGTGCTTAATGACGGAGTATCCTTTGGTCTTAATTCATGTCACTTTTACTTTCTCTTGCCTTCAGACCTGGTGCTTTTATTGCAAAGCACACCAAGAGCTGACTTTAGTGAAGGCCTTTATGAAATAATTCTACTAATGGTGTTCATTCATAAAGTCATTCACTCACTTCTGTTACTTCTCTATAGATGTGAAATTCATTGTGATGGCTGTGTTACATTTAGGCATCATAGGAAACCGTCTAGATTTCCTTATTTGGATGTGTACATGTGGTCCATTTACAGTTGCAGTTCTGACAGTGGGGATGAAAAATGCCAAGTGCTTTAAATATGATCTGTTGACAAGCTGTGAAGCACAAAAAATGTAAAAATTGAAGAAAGGTTAAGTGGTATTTTATTAAAAAAAGTGTGGAGAGCAAAATATTTTTAGACATATAATTATTTTTAATGCATCTGTACATAAGTCAGATGCGTGTAACACTGTGTGAGAATAACTATTAATGAAGGTCTTGTGTTTTTATTTGTATTTATTCTTTAGCATGTTCATGATTAAAGAATAAGCAAATGCCCCTGATCTTTGTTTTTGATTGGTATGTTTAATGCCATTTTTTACTTTTCATAATCTAATTAGTTACATAGAAGTATTCAATTAAAACTTCATGCTCAGACTAAATTTTTGAAATGTAAATTAGTTTTAAAATTTTTTACTTAAATGCACTGATTGCAGTATTTAGCCCCATCACATTGCAGAATTACTCATCACAGTAACCAATTTGTTGTCTGGTTGTGATGTTTGCTTCATTCTTCAGATTGATCTCTCTGATAATTGGACTTTTACAGCTTCCGCTGAGGATGGGCATGACGACGAACGTGCTGAAATTAATGTCGCTACTGTTACGCTGCATTTCTTCAGATGTCTGTAAAGTTTAACCTTCCGTCTTTTGTTACCTGTGATGCTTAGAATACTACAGTCATATCAGAATATTATGACCTCTGATCTAATAGTGGGAATAACCACAATTGGCTGAGAGTTTTCTCTCAGCAGTGGTCCTTGACACTTTCCTTGTTGCTCCTGTGTTGACTATAGAGGTTAACTGTGGTGCATTGATTGCTCTGTATCACTTGCCGGAGGCATCATTGAAATCAATGGCCTGTGGGGCACCGCTGTGGTGGTGTTGGGAGGCACTCAATGTACAAATCCATTCTTAGTACACCTTCAGTATGGCCGCTCTAGAACGTCCCACAAAGTTAGTGGTTCCTGAGGTAGTACCCTATTATCATGCCCTTTTGTTCATCAGTCAAACCACATTCATTGTCCATGATGATCATTTTCCTCTTTTGCTACAACGGACTGCTGTGCTCACTTATTTTTACATCCAGCAAACTGTCACATGGCATCTGTTCATTCCAAAATGGGGGTGGTTGTAATATTCTGGTATGACTGTAAAGGAGGAATTTAGATTTGAGCTTGCAAGTACAGTGCCACAAAAATTTGAATGTTGTGAAAACGTTTGTTGTTCATAATTCAAAAGATAATATTTTAAAATCATTACACGTGAAGTAACATTTTCAAGACTTTTTTTGTTTGGCTTCTAGCTCCAGAATCTCAATCGAATTTTTCATTTTGATTAAGCAAATGTATTACTCAAACAGTATAAACATGAAGACAAATATTACATGCAATGCATGTAAAGTATAATAAGGCTTACCTTTTTGAATTAAATTGTGAACACAAACATTTTCACAATATTCACATTTTTGTAGATACACTATTGCAAACTTCAAGCAGTTATTCGTTATAATCAGTTCATGTAATGGTGTCTGCGAGGTAGCTCTTAAAGGCATTAAACACTTTGGGTGTCTGATTCCTGTCATCACGACTGTGAACAATCCGGAGTTCTACTTTCTGCACATTTCATATAAAGAAGAATACAGGACCAGAGTGATTTCCAGTAGTTTTGTATATTAGAACAAGCACTAGGTAGCAGCTGTGTACAGTGATCATGGAGAGATAGAGATATGTATTTATACAATTGCACTTGTTTAGAAGAAACCCACTATAAAAACGGGTTCATTTAGCGAAACAGTACCACGTCCAGTGGTGTGGAGTTTGTCGGTCGGTCTGGAGATAAGGGAAAGAAAAATCAATCAATAAACCAACCAGAAATGAAATATCTTTATAAGGCATCAGCAACGTTCATTGGCAGGCTATGTCATGTACACATGCAGTTAGAAAAACATGACAACAGATGAGCTAGTCTGAGTTCTACATGGATTGAGCTGGAAAGCGAACTAATGTGTCTTCTTTCTTCAAGTTAAATGCAAAAGTCTATTTGATGCTGAAACACTGAATACAAATATCTGTACCAGGACCTTTGTTAGTGAAGTGACTGCATTGATTTAGTTGTTACATGCTTGTTTTTCTGCAGAATTACAGATTGTGGGCGTAAAGCATTCAGCTGCTGTACTGACAGCAGTATGTATGACTGTGGGGAAAAGTGCGTTGGTGTGCAGTATATAGGGTGTGTGTATTGTATGGACATTATGATCTTTTGTTTAGTACTGTGAGTTAATATTTCTATAGATGCTTTAAGGCACAGCAAGTGGGACTGATACAATGAGATATGACTCTGTTAAAGTGACAGAAGTTCTCTTCCGAGATATGTAACAGACTACATTAACCACACAATATATATATATATATATTTCTTTTTAACTACCATCTGTTTCAGTAATCTACTGACATGACATTCTAAGAGAGCATTTTGTGCCATATCATCTACATAAACAGTATCTAAAATAAACACCTGACTCTGTCTCCTGCTACTTGTTTAGGAGAAAAAAGTACAGCAAGTAAATCCAGTACAGTCAATTCATTACAGTGAACAGTATCAAGTCCAGTGAAGTACACCATGACCGATACAATCAGTCCTGCACTTGGAAAGTATATTTTGTGTCTAGAACTGCAATACTGAGCAGTGTTTGGGAGTGAACTAGTCATTTTGGTTAAGTTAGATTGTAAGCATAGATCTTACTTATAAAACAGAAAATAAAACATGCATCATACAGTAAAATAAAAACACTGGGCATTTTAGAGTTCAAAACCTCTTTGGTTAGAATCAGAAACAGAATTCCAAAATACTGCCCAAAACATGTTCAAAAAGCAGAAAGTTATTTTTCTCACTCATGCAAAGTTGTCTAGGTTGAACTAGCTGTCTAAACAGCAGCTTGAGGCTTCTGACACCTGGGTCCATTAAAAGTGCACAGGGTTAGGATAACTCAATATACAAACCGGATTCCAAAAAGGTTGGGACACTAAACAAATTGTGAATAAAAACTGAATGCAATGATGTGGAGGTGCCAACATCTACTATTTTATTCAGAATAGAATACAAATTACAGATCAAAAGTTTAATCTGAGAGAATGTATCATTTTAAGGGAAACATGTTTCAAAATTTAATGGCATCAACAAATCCCAAAAAAGTTGGGACAAGGCCATTTTTACCACTGTGTGGCATCCCCCCTTCTT
>BRDA01007014.1:42211-55182 GCA_036984385.1 Crenuchus spilurus
TATTAGATGTTGGCACCTCCACATCATTGCATTCAGTTTTTATTCACAATTTGTTTAGTGTCCCAACTTTTTTGGAATCCGGTTTGTACATTCTGTCTTAGTTTATGAAACATGATTTGTTGAAAACTCTATTTTAATACAATTTTCAGTTTTTACAGATTAATATATAATAATAAGTCAGTTAATAGGCTAGTCTGTTGGTATTCACCAAAAGCTTAAAGCCAGAGTACGGAAATCCATGCAATCTATCAAAAGCAGACATATTTCCCAAATTGAATATTTTATTAAATACAAACAGTAAACAAACACACTCAGTGATGTCCCTTTCTACACCTCTGTTTCCTCATTGTCATTGTAAGGTGTACACTAAATAGTGCTCTGTGCATACATCTGAGGATACTTCTTATCCAGTTACTTGCAGTGTGCTTATAAACTGAGATGTTAATCAGACTACTATTTACAGCATGCATGTTACTCCCTCAGGAGTAATCTATAATCAGAATTAATTCAGTCAGATTGGTGAAACTCTTTACATGTAAATATAGCTTTTGTCAGCTTTCTAGGTCTTAATTAGATCTAAAAAAGGTATGCTGCTTATGATCAGATTATTAATTGTATTTAAACATAGTTAAGTAATCAGTAATGATCTCTCAGCACATTTATAACTTTGGAGCATTTACATATGGGAGCAGGTGTGGTCTGGTCGTTAGGAACCCAGTCTTGTGACCAGAAAGTTGCCAGTTTGATCCCCAGACAGAACATGACTGACGTTCCCTTGACCAGGTCACCTAACCACCACATGCTGTCCAGCACCATGGATAGGGCTGCCCAAAACGTCAGGCACAGATGGGTTAAAAGGTCAGATTCCTGTGTGTGTATGCACATTGGTCAGTGATTACGCACTTTCAGTTTACTCTGATTTGAATTATTCTCAATTTGAATGTGAAAACATAGCAACTTTCCAGTGTAACGCCTTTAACATCAAGCTGAGTTTAAAGCCGCACCTGCAAGATGGCAACAAAACACTCACAGCAATGCTGAAACTCTACAAAGTTGAGGAAATGAGAATGTGAATATTCATCGTCTAGATGGTAAAAAATTTAAATGGAGATATTCTTGTAGATAAAATGCTTGAAGAAGTAGAAGCTTGTAGATAAAATGGAAATTTTGAAATCTGATTGCTATATGCAAATCAACTCAAATGCAACATCCAAATGCCTGGGTTCTTCCTGTTTTCTGTATTTTAAGTTTTTTAAAATAAGGACAAACAACTCATGCTAGCTGTGTTGTCCTGTAACCAACCTTACATATTTTTTTTTATTTTTTCCTGTTGGTCCAGATTTGTTTTGATATTTTTTTGAATACCAGCTAGGTAGGGATTTAGCTGTATTGGGCATGGTTTTCTGAATTGATTTTGGGAAATCTGTTTTAAATGCATCTTGGTTAATCCATATACTCAGATGCATGAAACCGGTTGTAAATGGGGATTGTATATAACACACTGTCTAGTCTGTTTTTTCTGAAAACTTATTTAAAGCACCAAAAATATTTCTTTTAAATAAACAAACAAAAAAATAAGCTGAAATAAATAAATTAAAAATAAAATTCATAGTAATTAGGAATCTGCTTGACGGTGTTAGTTTATTATTACTAATTTCTAAATTCATACTAGAGATGCATTATACACACAATAAGCAGTCTTGATTCATCAGCTTTAAATTATGGAACATGACCTTGCAGCAGCACAGTGTTCTGTATTTTTGCAGGCTTTGGTGGCTGTTCGGCGGGTGCTTCTGGCTCAGCACACAGCGTTCCCCATCTCGGGAGCAGACCTGTATGAGGAACTACTGAGCTCCACTTCGATTCTCTCAACAGGAAACCCCAGGTGATTACTTACACACACAATAATATCTCCATACAAATACAAATAAACTGGGTAATAATGCTGCAATAGCACACAAATATGTTATAAATATACATTCAATTTATTATTAATTTCCAACAGGGAGTTGAACCTGTTGCATAATCTTTTTTTTTAATGAAATGAATAGTGTGATGAGCAATGTTGTGCTTGTACAGCTTGCAATGTGTATTAAAAATAGTGACCAGTCTGCAGTTTTTCAGGATGATAATACATATATCAGACGTGAGTGATGGGTTTCTTTGGAACACTCAGACAGATTTTAATAGAAATTTCTGAGCTTTGTGATTTGTTAGAACATTCATTCACTGTGTGACTCTGTTATAACCACAAAAGTGTCATTTTGAGGCATTGCATTATTTCTGTATGGAAATGTGTTGTATTGTGTCAAGGCCATTGTTCTGATAATGAGTAAATGATGAAATGCAATACTCTGCTGACCTGTTTTTGTCGTACTGCTTGAATGAAGGAGTTGAGGATGGTTTGTGTTATCTGTAATGATGGCACTGTGGAGAAATTAAACTGGGTAGCATTGTTGTAAATAATGTATCAGTATGTAGGTATGTATGTATCAGTAAGGAGACAAAAGACTGTAGTAACTGGAAAAGGTCCTAGATCAGTGCTGTGACTCAGATAATTGACATGATTTAATAAAAAAAACGTAAGCACATACATACATTCATTTGTATTGATGAATTGTATTTGACAAATTTGATAAATGTATTGGATTGTCACACAAGTTCTCCTGATGGTAGACTCATGAAGTTACCTTGAGTTCCTTTGTGAATTTGTGGACTATTACATGCCTTGCTCTTGGAGTGATATTTGTTGGTCGACCACTCCTGGGGAGGAGTGAATTTTCTCCAGTTGTAAACAATTTGTCTGACTGTGGATTAGTTGAGTCAAAACTCTTTAAGATATAGTTTTGTAATCTTTTCCAGCCTGATTAGCATCAACTACTCTTTTTCTGATGTCCTCAGAAATCTCCTTTGTTACATGATACACTTCCACAAACATGTGTTGAGAAGAGCAGACTTTGATAGATACATTGTTTAATAAGTCCAGGCATCCACTCACACCTGATTGTCATTGCAATTAATGCAAATTTCAACTTTGAATTTTCCCGAAGGTTCACATACTTTTGCCACTCTCGCATAATATTGGATCATTTTTCCTCAATAAATAAATCGCCAACTCTATTTTTTAGCTCATATATTTGGTTCTCTTTATCTACTTTTAAGACTTGTGTGACCATCCGATATTCGGTAAAATATATGCAGAAATATAGAAAATTCTAAAGGTTTCACAAACTTTCAAGGAAAATTGTATTCATAGCATATAAACTGTATACATATAGCTGTCATTTAATGTCATGTCTCTACTCCCTGCAGTGTGGATAAGTTGCTTGATTCTGGTCTGTACACAGGAGAGATCACGGAATTATCTGGAGGTCCAGGAACAGGCAAATCACAGGTGAACTTTTTTTCTTTCACATTTGTCTTTAGTGAGCAAATACAACAGACATTATCAGTACAGATAAATTCATACACAATTCTGCCAATTTACAGTAACCCTGGTTAGTAGTCTCTTACAGGTGGTCTAATCAGTTCTTTGTCTAGACTTTGTAAGTATATGACGAGCATTAGTTGGTTTAACCATCCACCAAGTTTTTGCAAATGCAATAAAGAAAAACCTAAATGGAAAAAGGTCAAAGTTTGGAAAAAAAAAACACCCAAATATTGCCAAAAAAAAGTCTTATACAAGGATGAGGTGAAATAGTTTGAATGTCGCTAAAGCCAAAATGTGATAAATGCTAAGGGAAAATGATTTTTTTGGATAAGTGATGATATACCAAATTGTAACTCTAGTAATGTGATGTTTCTGTAGTTTTCTTCTTATAGCATATACACAGCAGTGAAATGTTATGCATGCACCACAAGTTTCAGCTGCTACCCTGTCCTCCTTATACCCTTTATTGTATATGTACCCTATACTTCACACAGTTTGCCAGCATATGTAAAGCAATGGAGATTCATTTTTGTACCTGCTGTCTGCACAAAGTCCAGTTGTGCTGTCTACACTGAGAGTTCATCTAGATCCTGTGTTACAGTACCACATTTGGTACTGGTAACAGTTGGGGATTCCCAATTGTGGGCAGCATAATTTGGATGGAAACCTGGCCATTGTCAGTTTTTTATGCTTCACTGTAATTTGACAGCACCTTGTAGATTATATACAAAAGCTGAATTGATCAACCTGTCCAGTGAAACTCTGGTTTCTCAGCAGTGGGGTTGAATTTACAAGGTGTGTACAGTGGGCTATCACTGATGTTAATGGTTGGTGGTTTGTTTCTTTACCCATCAGTTGTGCTTTAGTGTAGCTATCAACATAGCGAATGAGCTCAAGCAGAATGTGCTTTACATTGACACCAACGGTGGAATGTGTGCTAGCCGGTTACTTCAGATGCTGCAGGCAAAAACGATCAACACGACAGAGCAGGTATGTCATTAATTATAACATCTGTTTCAGAACCTTTAAGATTTAATACTGGTCATTAAATCCATTGTGGCTGTGGTTATACATACAGATGAATGCTCTTCAGAAGATCAAGGTGTTTCGTATGTTTGATGTGTTCTCCGTACTGTCCTGCCTTCAGAATTTAAGAAGTAGCAGCCTCCAGAAGGTAAATGGTTTAAAAAAATATTTTCTTCAGTGCATACTTAAAGCAGGCAAACATTATGCATTTAGAATGTACAGCTGCATCTAAACAATAGAATATTGTCAATAATATTTGTGTTCATCATTTTATTAAAAAAGTTTAACTCAAATGTATTTATTCACTTAAAGTGATGTTTTCTAGCTTTTTGTTCTGTTGTTGATTAGTGTCTTGTAGGCCATGAATATCAGAAATCCAGTATCTCAAATTACAGCCTCTCATAATAGAAAGTCTGCATAGTGTGAAAAAATGAAGGAAAAATGTTTCTTATATTTGACTCACCCAAAATATTTCATGTTTTGTCTGATCAACTTAATTTAATTTGTTAATATACAGTGGAGCCAAAAAGTGTTTAGTCAGCCACTGATTGTGCAAATTCTCCTACTTAGAAAGATGAGAGAGGTCTGTAATTTTCATCATAGGTACCCTTCAACTATGAGAGACAGAATGAGGAAAACAAAATCGAGGAAATCACATTGTAGGATTTTTAAAGAATTTATTAGCAAATTATGGTGGAAAATAAGTATTTGGTGACCTAACAACCAGTGAGAATTCTGGCTCTCACAGACCTGTTAGTTCTTCTTTAAGAAGCCCTCCTATTCTGCACTAATTACCTGTATTAATTGCACCTGTTTGAACTTGTTACATCTATAAAAAAAACACCTGTCCACACTCTCAATCAATCACACTCCAAAGAGCTTTCTAAGGACAACAGGGACAAAACTGTAGACCTGCACACGCCTGGGATGGGCTACAGGACAACAGGCAAACAGCTTGGTGAGAAGGCAACAGCCGTTGGCACAATTATTATAAACTGGAAGAAACACAAGATGACTGTCTGGGGCTCCATGCAAGATCTCACTATGAAAGGTCAGCCCAGAACTCTACGGGAGGACCTGGTCAATGACCTGAAGAGAGCTGGGACCACAATCTCAAAGAGTACCATTAGTAACACACTATGCCATCATGGTTTAATATCATGCAGGGCATTCAAGGTCCCCCTGCTCATGCCAGCAAATGTCCAGGCCTGTTTTAAGTTTGCCAATGATCAGAGGAGGCATGGGAGAAGGTCATGTGGTCAGATGAGACCAAAATAGAGCTTTTTGGTACCAACTCCACCTGCCATGTTTGGATGAAGAAGAGTTGCATACCAAGAACACTATACTAGAGGTCTGCGCAGGACTGATTTTTTAGTCCCGCTGCCGCATGTTTTCGTCCCGCTCCCGCAATAAAATCGTCATATTTGGTTCCACTCCCGCCCCGGGGGGGGATGCGGATGTTGATCGATAGGTTCTGGGTTGGATGTAAGATCCGGAGACACTGACAAAAGACCCGGAGTTATTGCTCCGTAGCCCCGCCCTAGTACTTCCCCTGATCCTCACATCAATCTGATTAACTATACAGAGCTTAAAACTTACTTATATATTGTGCTGGAAGAGAAAAGGTAACTTACCAAATACAGTATATACAGAACAGTCTTATTCCTTACTGGAGAACACTTTGCACAAAAACCGGATAAATATATAACATTCTCTGAGCTGCTGATGAGATAAATGCTACTGCACATCTCACAGACAGTAAGTTACTCACATAAACAAATTAATCACATCTACCAACACAGGATGATGACTACATTAATAAAACACTAAGACAGCACAACAGAACTGCATAAAATAACTGATATGAACAATTTATAACCCGCAAGTGCTTCTGGGTGATGACGTCACCTTCGACATGGCCAATGAAATCTAATTTTTAAAATCATGGCCTAATGAATAATTATTATGGTAGAGAGAGCGCATGTGCATCTGTGAGAGAGAGAGAGAGAAAAAGCACGCGCGTGTCTGTGTGTGAGAGACTGAACGTCTGTTCACGTGACGCTCCGCCAGTGTTAGTCTTACTGACTGATTAGCTGCATGATTCTCATCATTTTCCAGACTATTTATTAATTTGCGGGATTTTTCGACATGTATGTCTTGTCCCGCTCTCGCGATGACTGACTGACTGACCGACTGCTCCCGCAAGAGACGATTAATTGTGGTCCCGCGAAGCAAGATATTGTAACAAGTCCCGCGGTAATACAGACCTCTACACTGTACCTATTGTGAACCATAGTGGTGGAAACATCATGCTTTGAGGCTTTTTTTCTGCAAAGGGGACACGATGACTGATCCGTGTTAAGGGAAGAGTGAACAGGGCCATGTATATGAGATTTTAAGCCAAAACCTCCTTCCATCAGTGAGAGCATTGAAGATGGAACATGTCCGGGCCTTCCAGCATGGTAGGGCACTCGGGCAACAAAGGAGTGGCTCTGTAAAGGTCCTCGAATGGCCTAGAAAACGTGTGGAGGGAATTGAAAGTCCATGTTGCCCAGCAACAGCCCCAAAACATCACCGCTGTAGAGGAGATCTGCATGGAAGAATGGGCCAAAATACCAGCTACAGTGTGTGCAAACCTGGTGAAGGCTTACAGGAAATGTCTGACCTCTGTCAAAGATTATGTTGCAAAGTATTAGTTGAACTTTTTTTTTATTGACCAAATTTTTATAATTCTTTAAAAATCTTACAATGTGATTTCCTGGATTTTTTCCTTCTCATTTTGTCTCTCATAGTTGAAGTGTACTTATGATGAAAATTACAGACCTCTCTCGTCTTTCTAAGTAGGAGAACTTGCACAATCAGTGGCTGACCAAATACTTTTTGGCCTCACTGTACATTCATTACTGCATTTCAGGTCTGCAACACATTCCAAAAAAGTTGGAATGGTCAAGTGTTTACCACTTTTTAATGTTACTATTTCTTCTCACAACAATTAAAATGTTTTGACACCAAGGATACGAAGCAATGAAGTCTTACAGGTGTTATCCTGTTCTTCCTGCAAACACATCTTAATGTGTTCAACAGCACTGGGTTATTGTCACATTTTTCTTTTAAAAATCTGTACTGGGGACAAGTTACAACTGCAGGCACCCAAGTCCAGTACCTGCACTTTCTTCTTCTTCTTGGACTTCATGAAACACAGTGGACCAAACACCCCAGGACTAAGGAAGCTTCACACTGGACTTCAGACACCTTGGACTCTGTCTCTACATTCTTCCTCCAGACTCCAGGAGTTTGAATTCCAAATGAAATACAAAATTGGCTTCCATCTGAAAATATGACTTTGGACCAAAGTCCTTTTTAAAAAAAACTGTGATAGGAACTTTTCACATTCTTTTAAGTGCATCTGTATAGGCTGTTCTTTCAGTCAAGCCATTTTCTGTGTATTTAAGGGGTCTGTTGGAGGAGGTTCTGTCAAAGCAGTGATTGTGGATTCAGTCTCTGCTGTGATTTCCTGCATGCTTGGAGGGAAACAGAATGAAGGTTATTTCAGCAAAACACTTGATCTGAGCTATTCATTTAAGACGTCAGTCAGGCATCACAATTTGCTTATTTTTTCAGGCATGTCCTTGATGATGCAGGTTGCTACAGAGCTGAAATTGATTGCCAAAGACTTCAATGTAGCTATTCTGGTGAGTGGTATTGTACTACTTGTTCATAATGACCTATACTAAATCTGCTAGTGTTACACAAAATAATTAATTCTTGTTTATTTCATTAATCTTATTAGTTTACAAATTACAATTAATGTTAAAGAAATGAATGTGTCAGGTGACCAACCATGTGACACGAGATGGAAACAGTCAGCTTAAATCTGGTTTGGGGCAATCATGGAGTCACGTTCCGCGCACACGCATCCTCCTGCAGCGAGTGGAGCGGCCTGGTGCACCTACTAGTTTACGAACAGCTACCCTCACCAAATCCTCACGACAGGTCAGTACTGGATTCCCCCACTGCCTGAAGTATTTAAAGAATGACTGCAAAATATTTTAATTGTCCTTATTTCATTTCAAACAAATGCCAGCTTTATAGAAGATTTTTTTTTTCGTTTTACTTCTTTCTCCCATCATACTCCTAATCTTTTCTTTCCTTCTCTCTCTTCATTGTCTTTGTTTGTCCTTCTCTCTCTATTCTGATTATTTCTATTTAAAGCTAGCATGAGCAGTAGTATTGGTTCTGGTATACTCCGGATATGCATTTAATGACTAAACAGGATTTACAATGAAATGTCCGTTCATGTTTCTCTGTAGATATAATCAGCAATAAGGTGAAACAGAACAAATCTTATTTCTCGGTTCATTTCTACAGCCCTGTTATCTGATGGAGGAATTTGATTTGAGTCAGCAGTCTCCAGAGGAGCCAAAGCCTGGGCTTTCAGGCAAAAGAAAATTCAACACTGATGCACATTAAGCTGCAGGAGTACCTGTAATTAGGAGTGACATGGTTTCTTGCTTTCATAAGATATGTTTCTGTATTACAAAATACTAGAGAATGTCATTTAAATGTTTATTGCATGTTTTGTTAAAGCGAATGCGCAAAATTGTTCAAACTAATACAACAGTTCTGGAGGTATTAGATGTAGTCATTGTTGAATGTTTTTAGTATAAAAAGCACCTTCATAAACTTATTTAGACATTTACAAGAACATTAGCTTCCCTAGGCTAGTATATTTATTTTTTTGTTCTTTGAGTAAAACGATTGATTTTGTACAACCTTCAGAGTAAAAAATATGCCCGTTATTAAAGTATTGGAAAGTGTTTTTTTTTTTTATTATATTTGATCTCACTGGTCTTGTATAAGTTTAGTCACAATACATTTTGTATTGTGAAGTGCACTGCAGATGTGGCCAAGTGCTACTTTTTACACACCCCAAATATATTTTATTTAATGTTCCATAGTGGTTTCCAGTGTGTAAAAAGTGGATCCACAGTTGAAGCTATTGCATTATTATTTTTCACAGATTTTATTCCTTTCCATTCAAAATGTTGATATTGGCACCCAAACATGTTTGACTGACACCACTGCTCACTTCAAAATGTTTACTGTCCTCTCTAAAAACCTGCCTGTGTTGTCCTAACTGAGGAACAAACTACCAGTTGGGTACTGTTTTTTTTTTTTTTGAGTCCATGTCAGACAGATTTTGCATCATTAACTATTTTCAATCATATTCTAGAAATCTTTGTTTCTATAAAACATTCAGTACATAATCTATCAAGCCCAGACTAGTTTTCAAAATGTTAGAAACAACTGCATATTTGTATGTAATGATATGTCTTTCGAAATGTCATGATATAAAAAGCTACTGCACATTTTGATGACACAACATAACTGTTGCGACCATACAGTGATGGTGCAAACTGAACGACTTTTGTCCAAAATAAATATTTGTGCACAAGATTAATGATGGCTTCTGCTGAAAAATGACAAACTCATAAATAAACACAGAAATCAGGAGAGTAATATTCATCTTCCTATGACACACAGAGAGTAGACCTAAACAACTTGAGTACTGGAAAAGTCATGTTGCTCCACTTGCTATATGTAACTATGGTAAAAGTTCAGAAAATGTGAACTTTTGTCGAGGCATACTGATGGGGAAAAAAAAGGGTAGCATGTTCATAGACCCAGTTTGTCATGAAAAAACACACTTGGTGTTATGATCAGGGATGTTTTGTGTAGCTGGGGTTCTACTGCCTGAATTTTTTTTTTACAAAGTGTTTGTGTCCTCAGCAAGGGGGAACCACTCTCCTTTTGCGGATACATTCCCATATCCAGTTGGAGGTGACCCTCTTGGCCTCACTGTCCTCCTCAGGTTCAGCCAGTGTGTGTGTAGCTAAGGTTGCATCATACTCAGGCACTAGGTCTCCATCATAAGCCACAAAGTATCGTCGCAGCTTCTGAAAGTCCTGTACTGATTCTGGGAGGTAGAGCTTTACACCGGTGAAGATGTCTAATAAAGTCTGCAGAAAGATTCAAGAGTTATAAAAACAAAAAAATGACATTAAAAACGAATAAACCTCTTTATCCTAAATGTAGCACTCTGCAAACTGCATGCTTAAACTGTCACTCGTGGGTTCTGACGGTGTATAACAGTCTGAACCATCCAATCACATGAGCAACTGACTGAAGTCACCTAATTAAATCAGTAGAAATGTGTGTATCTGCCTGTATGAAATGAAAAGCTGCAGCCACAGTGGACCTTTGCATGCAAGACTGGACATTGCTGGTGTATGTCAATCTATTATAACAGACAAAACTGCAAATAAGATTGCTGCTGCTACTGCTTTTTAACTTTGCAGCACATTTTTAGTTCATTCTAAATGTCAAACCATATAAGAACAACTATTTGAGATTATTAGCCACGACAGCATTTTTGGGTGAAACCCACATGTTTGCTATTGTTTATGTAGCTTAAGTACTTGTATGTAAATGTCATGGAACAGAAAGAACAACTACCGTATTTTCCAGACTATAAGTCGCTCCGGAGTATAAGTCGCACCAGCCATAAAATGCATAATAAAGAAGAAAAAAACATATATAAGTTGCACCGGAGTATAAGTCGCATATTTGGATGAAATTTATTTCATAAAGTCTAACACCAAGCACAGACATGCCATTTGGAAAAGTAATTTAAAATAAAAATAGAATAGAGGCACCAACAGGCTGAATAATTGAACACTGACACAACTGAGAACATGCCTGGAATGTTAACATTATTGTTATTATTATTATTATTATTATTTAACATTATTACAATAACAGACATTGTCTATATTTTGTTTAAGTTCTACAAAACATTGATCCTTTTTACAGTCGCGTCACTGCAGCGTTAGTTGAAGCGCAAAAATAAACTCATTTAGAATTATTATTAGAAATAATCATGCCATGCTACCGTAACACTTCATGGTGTGCAAATATGCCAGGATATTACCCAAATGTAGATTTTCATACCATTGACACATTTTTCTTTATTCTGCGCTTTACTCCAGAGTCATGCTGCCCGCTGCTCTCTCTACTCTTTCGCTTGTGGCCTCAGCGCTGCTGCCAACTGACTAAGCTGTGTTTAAATGACATCCCTGTAGCGACTGGCTGTGAAGACAACTACCACCTTAAGTGGTTATTAAGTTGTTTGTTTTTGGTTTATTTCTTTGTTTATTGGTTTATTTGCGTTTTTTTGGTAATATTACATTATTGTTTTTCTACTGTTGTGTCAAGTTTTTCGTTTCTATCTTTTGAAATTCGTTAGATTATATTTTTGTTAATATTTTGGGCTTAGTTTAGTTTTTTTATTTTATATTTATTTTCTTTAATTGTGGTGGCAGCTAGCGAATAGCTTAATGCTAGCTTCTGTCATTTAGCATATAACAGTTCTTACTGACCTTTTTAAGCTGCAGCTGAACCTTTTAGTGATTAGGTCAATAATTGAATTATGAAATAAAATCAAGTCTTTTTGCAAATAAATTGATTGTCAAAGGAGTCTCTGTCCCAACAAACGAACCTGTGTTCACTGTAAAAAAAAAGTCTCACCAACTAAAAAAATCTTAGTGGCCAGTTGAACCTATTTTTTTATGTTGGTCTAATTTAAGTTCTGCAAGATGCATATTACAAGTTCTGCTGACAATCCTAGAATTTACGTCCAATTAAAGAAAAGTTGAGTCAATCAAATGTTATAAATTTCTCTGTGTTCTTCATTTGATTTTAAAATATAATATAGTATTTTGAGTGTTTGTGTGGCCTGAGTTTTTGAGATATTTCCCTCACTTTGCCCTGGAGACAGCAATGCATAAATAAATCTCTAAAACAATCTAAAATAAATAAATAAATACATTTTCTATGTGTTCTTCGTTTGATTTTAAAATATAATATAGTATTCCGAGTGTCTTTCTGTGAAACTGGCTTCCCTCACTTTGCACAGAAGAGTTTGTCATCTAATTGGCGTATCAATAGGACGCTCATCGTCTCCCAGCAGGGTGGCGGGCCAAGCGGGGGATTTTCCCCTGAGAGAAATTTCGTTGCATCCGCGCTTCCAGTGCTAGATGCATTTTACCAGGAATACAGCGACAGGAAGCATGATGGTGACCCCATTTCCCCTACCCATGTTTTCCAGTTGTTTTTAAAAGTTACTGCAATGTTGAAATTATCAACATGGGCCTAGAGCGCCCTCTTGCAGTTTAGTGTGAAAATAACATGTAAAATGATATACCGGTAATAATGTATTGTGGCGTGCTAGGGGGCCTCGCATTACCATAGGCGACGGTTTGCCGTTTTGCATATTCCCAGGGGTCTTTGGGGGTGGTTTGGGAGGGTTAGTGTAACTGTTCTGTGGGTTCATGTAGGGGTAAAAGCTTTAGGTGTTCTGTGTTGTATGAATAAATGTGTGCATGTGTGAGTGCTTGTGTAGTTTAGGATAGTCACCGTTGGTGTGGGGTAGATCAGATGCATAACTGTGTTTTAT
>BRDA01007016.1:44979-55086 GCA_036984385.1 Crenuchus spilurus
CTCCATTTTAAAAGACCGCTGGCCCAGTGCAAACGTTTGAGCTTGTGGAGCTTGCTTAGAAATGGCTTCCTCTTTGCACTGTACAGTTTCAGCTGCCAACGGCGGATGGCACGGTGGATTGTGTTCACTGACAATGCTTTCTGGAAGTATTCCTGAGCCCATTCTGTTATTTCCTTGACAGTGACATTCCTGTTTGAATAAAATATTAGATGTTGGCACCTCCACATCATTGCATTCAGTTTTTATTCACAATTTGTTTAGTGTCCCAACTTTTTTGGAATTCGGTTTGTATCTGTATCCATCAATCCATTCATCAATACTATCTATCTGTATCCATCCATCCATTGTCAGTACTATATATCTGTATCTATCCATCATCAGTACTAACTATCTGCATCCATCCATCCATCGTCAGTCCTATCTACGTATTTGTATCCTTCCATCATCAGTACTGTATCTCTATCCATCCATCGTCAGTACTATCTATCTGTATCCATCAATCCATCCATCCCTCATCAGTACAATCTATCTGTATCCATCCATCCCTCATCAGTACAATCTATCTGTATCCATCCATCCCTCATCAGTACAATCTATCTGTATCCATCCATCCCTCATCAGTACTATCTATCTGTATCCATCAATCCATACATCCATCATCAGTACTATCTATCTGTATCCATCCATCCATTCATCATCAATACTATATCTGTATCCATCAATCCATCCATCCATCATCAGTACTATCTATCTGTATCCATCCATCCAACTATCCATCATCAGTACTATCTATCTGTATCCATCCATCAAACTATCCATCATCAGTACTATCTATCTGTATCCATCCATCCATCCATCCCTCATCAGTACTATCTATCTGTATCCATCAATCCATCTTTCCATCATCAGTACTATCTATTTGTATCCATTCATCCATCCATTCATCATCAATACTATCTATCTGTATCCATCAATCCATCCATCCATCGTCAGTACTATATATCTATCTGCATCCGTCCATCCATCATCAGTACTATCTATCTGCATCCGTCCATCCATCATCAGTACTATCTATCTGCATCCGTCCATCCATCATCAGTACTATCTATCTGTATCCATCCATTCATCATCAATACTATATCTGTATCCATCAATCCATCCATCCATCATCAGTACTATATATGCAATGTAATATTAGATTAGATTAAACTTTATTGTCATTGTGCAGAGTACAAGTACAGGGCCAATGAAATGCAGTTAGCATCTAACCAGAAGTGCAATATATTACATTATTTACATAAAGTGCAGAAGTAACAGTGACCAGTGCATAGAATAGTGGTGAGTGTAATCATATATACAATGTAAATATGTTATATACATGTGTACAAGTGATGTGAGTGTGTAATGAGAATATGAATATACAGTATAATACTGGTAGCAGCAATGCAAATGTTGATTATATAAATACTTATATAAATACTTATGTTACATAAGGTGCAGAGAAGAGTTGTGCAAAGGTTTTTTTTTTTTTAAGTGACAGTGTAGCGTTCATCAGGAAAGAAGCTTTTTCTAAGCCTGCTGGTGCGGGAACAGAGGCTCCTGTAACGCCTGCCAGATGGCAATAGTCTGAAAAGTCCATGATTCGAGTGGGTAACATGCTTGATAATGTTTCTTGCCCTACCCATGCAGCGCTTGTGATGAATGTCCTCGATGGTGGGTAACTCTGTGCTTATGATGCGCTGTGCTGTTTTTACTACCCGCTGGAGTGCTTTGCGGTCTGCAGCGCAGCAACTGCTGTACCATATGTAGATGCAGTTTGTAAGTATGCTCTCAATGGTACAGCGGTAGAAGTTCACCAGGATCCTGGTAGACAGTTGAGCTTTCTTGAGGCTCCGAAGAAAATAAAGGCGCTTTTGCGCCTTTTTGATGAGGACGGAGGAGTTCAAGGACCAGGTGAGATCACTGGAAACTTAAAGCTAGACACCTGATCCACTGTAGCTCCACTGATGGAGATGGGGATGTGAGCTTGGTTCCTAGTCTGTCTGAAGTCCATGATGATCTCCTTTGTCTTGTGTGTGTTGAGTACCAGGTTGTTGTCATGGCACCATGAGGAAAGGTTCTGTACTTCGTCCCTATAGGCCGTCTCATCATTGTCTGTGATCAGGCCTATCACAGTGATGTAATCTGCAAACTTGACTATGGTATTCGAACCATAAACAGGCACACAGTCATGGGTAAAGAGGGAATACAGTAATGGGCTCAAAACACAGCCCTGTGGAACGCCAGTGTTCAGAGTGATATGTGATGATTGGAGGTTGCCTAGTTTAACAGACTGGGGTCTGTTAGTCAGGAAGTCTGAGATCCAGTTACAGAGTGATGTGCTGATGCCCAGATGGTTGAGTTTGGATATCAGCATGGATGGGATCACTGTGTTGAATGCAAAACTAAAGTCAATGAATAGCATTCTCACATATGAGTTATTACAGTCCAGGTGGGTCAGTGCAGTGTGTAGCGCTGTGGAAATAGCGTCCTCAGTGGATCTGTTGCTACGGTAGGCGAACTGGTGTGGATCCAGCGTAGCAGGCAGGCAGGACTTCAAGTTAGAAAGAACTAGTCTTTCAAAGCACTTGGAGATAATTGGAGTAAGTGCAACAGGTCGGAAGTCATTCAGGGCTATCTCCACAGCGCTACACACTGCACTGACCCACCTGGACTGTAATAACTCATATGTGAAAATTCTATTCATTGACTTTAGTTCTGCATTCAACACAGTGATCCCAGTGATATGTGTATCTATCCATCATCAGTACTATCTATCTGCATCCATCCATCCATCATCAGTACTATCTATCTGTATCCATCCATCCATCGTCAGTCCTATCTATGTATTTGTATCCATCCATCGTCAGTACTATCTATCTGTATCCATCCATCATCAGTACTGTCTATCTGTATCCATCAATCCATCTATCCATTGTCAGTCCTATCTACATATCTGTATCCATCCATCTTCAGTATTGTCTATCTGTATCCATCCATTGTCAGTACTATCGATCTGTATCCATCCATCCATCATCAGTACTATATATCTGTATCAATCCATTCATTGTCAGTAATATCTATCTGTATCCATCCATCCATCCATTGTCAGTACTAACTAACTACCTGTCTCTCTATTGTCAGTATTAATAATAATAGTATTTGTAATGGATTTAAAGCAATTATATGTGAAACTATGTTATTATAATATTGCTGTATAGTACATGTATGATAATTATACTAAACTTTCATATCCTATAATATTGTTGTAGTACTGTCTTACAGATGTGGACAAAATTGTTAGTACCCCTTGGTTAATGAAAGAAAAACCCACAGTGGTCACAGAAATAACTTGAATTTTTCACAATGGGGCTAATTCCCTACTTAAATGTGTCACATAAGGGGGTTTTCTACATTTTGGGGGGGATACTACTGGTGAGCTTAACTTTAGGTTTTACCTTGTCCTTTTGAGAGTTTTGTTGCTGTGCTTCAACTTAAGATATTAGCTGATCTATATATGCATTTTTAGCTGAATCAGCCTCTTGCTTTCTTTTCAGTGCTGCTGTATGAGAAACACTAGCCGAGTGGCGAGTAGCATCGTACATTTTACAAATCGAGCCGCTCATTTTACCACTATTGTTCGAGCCAAGGATATATTCTTGGCCAAATGGCTTGAAACTTATCTTTGGACTGCTGCTTTAGTTTGGTACTGTCACCTGTCTGTGAATCCTGAGGATTAGTTTCGTTGACGTCTGGTCCCCCAGAAAATCCCCTATGAAGAATCTACAAAAAAATGCTTTTAATGGTAACTTCTACACACCTAGACAAGACACCAAAATCAGTTTCATATTTATCAGGCCTTATAGTCCAAAGATAAGAGGGGAGTGTAATTATGGCAAGTGTTATGTTAGCATTGCTGAAATCATTCAACCTCACCCCCCCCACCCCTGCATTTCCTGCATTATTAAAGCTAAAATTGCAGGAATCAAAGAAATTCCCGCAATCCTGCACTGAAATTCAGGCCCTGATAATAAATAAAAATTCTATGAAAATGAACAAATGAAAGTCAGACATTGCTTTTCAGCCATGCTTCAACAGAATTATTTTAAAAATAAACTCAGGAAACAGGCCTGGACAGAAATGATGGTACCCCTGAAAATAATGTGAACAAAGAGACGTGTTAAATCAAGGTGTGTCCACTATTTAGGTGTCTACAATTCTGTAATCAGTCAGTGGGCTTATATATAGTGCTACAGGTAGTCACTGTGCTGTTTGGTGACATGCTGTGTACCACACTCAACATGGACCAGAGGGAGTGAAGGAAGTTGTCTCAGGAGATTAGAAAGAAAATGATAGACAAGCATGTTAAAGGTAAAGGTTATAAGACCATCTCCAAGCATCTTGATGTTCCTGTGACTACAGTTGCACATATTATTCAGAAATTTATGATCCATGGGACAGTAGCCAACCTCCCTGAAAGTGGCTGCAGGAGGAAAATTGATGACAAATTAAAGAGATGGATAGCCCAGAAAAAACTTATAAAGAGATTAACGGTAAGCTTCAAGCTCAAAGGGCATCAGTGTCCGTGTTCGTCGTTGTTAAAGCCAAAGTGGACTTAATGGGAGACGACCAAGGAGGATACCATTGTTGAAAACAAATCATAAAAAAGCCAGACTGGAATTTGTCAAACTACATGCTGACAAGCCACAGCGCTTCAGGGAGAATGTCCTCTGGACAGATGAGACAAAAACGGAACTTTTTGGCAAGTCACATCAGCTCTATGTTCACAGATAGAAAAATGAAGCATAATAAGAAAAGAACACCATCCCTACTGTGAAACATGGAGGAGGCTCTGTTATGTTCTGGGGCTGCTTTGCTGCATCCCGCACAGGGTGTCTTGAATCTGTGCAGGTACAATGAAATCTCAAGACTACTATCAAGGGATTCTAGAGAGAAATGTGCTGCCCAGTGTCAGAAAGCCTGGTCTCAGTTGCAGGTCATGGGTCTTGCAACAGGATAATGATCCAAAACATATCAGCTAAAACACCCAGGAATGGCTAAGAGGAAAACACTGGACTATTCTGAAGTGGCCTTCTGTGAGCCCTGACCTAAATCATATTGAGCATCTTTGGAAGGAGCTGAAACATGCCGTCTGTAAAAGGCAGCTTTCAGACCTGAGACAACTGGAGCAGTTTGCTCATGAGGACTGGGCCTAAATACCTGCTGAGAGGTGCAGAAGTCTCACTGACAGTTACAGGAATCGTTTGATTACCTCAAAAGGTTGTGCAACAAAATATTAAGTTAAGGGTACCATCATTTCTGTCCAGGCCTGTTTCATGAGGTTATTTTTAAAATAATTCTGTTGAAGCATGGCTGAAAAGCAATGTCTGACTTTCATTTGTTTATTTTCATAGAATTTTTATTTATTATTACTTTTGTCAAATTCAAGTTATTTCTGTGACCATTGTGGGTTTTTCTTTCATTAACCGAGGGGCATCAACAATTTTGTGTATATATTACATGTACAGTGACTGTAGTAAACTACACTGAGTGTTTAGATGTACTACAAGATTCATTTCACAATAGACCAGGGATCTTCACATCTTGTCCTGGAGTGCACCATTTGGGGATTTCTGTGTTCAGAACACCTGATTCAGTTCACTGGTTCATTGCCAGGTTGAGTAGGTGCATCTGAGCAGGGAACTCGGCACATTTTGCTGGATATCAGCTTACCAGGACAAAGTGTGAAGATCCTTGATCTTTAATAATATGATGTGAAATTATGTCATGATTTGAACACTCATCATACTGACCCTACAGGGCTGCTGTAGAGCAGACTTTATTATTATGCATCACTATAGCATCATTCAGATCCTGTTGGTTGGAAGTCAACCAACTTGATGTCTGGTATCACAATAACAACCTGTCGCTGAATGTCAACAAGGAGATCACTGTTGACTTTAGGAGGAGAGCCACTATACACACTCCACTCACAATGCATGCTGAGGAGTATGTAAAAAGCACCACGATTCTGGGTGTTCACCTGACAGATGATTTGACCTGGTCATCAAACACTACCTCTCTAGTCAAAAGCCCAGCAGCGCCTTCACTTTCCACATAGGATAAGGAGAGCACACCTCCCCCCTCGTGATCCTCACAGCCTTCTACAGTGACACCATGGAGTCCATCCTCACCAACAACCTCCCAGTCTGGTATGGTAGCTGCGCTGCCGCAGAGAAGAAGTCTCTCCAGAGGTTTGTGAGAACAGCGGCGAAAATAACAAAAACATTACTTCCATCCACACAGGACCTGCACTTTTCCTGCTGCCCCAGCAGAGCCAGCAGAATAATCAAGGAAACCACTCACCCTGCCCATGGACTGTTCAGGCTTCTGCCTTCTGACTATCACTACTGCAGCATGCTGTGCAAGACCAGCAAACTTGGCAAAAGCTTATACCCCCAGACCATCAGACTTCTGAGCTCCCATTCTCTCTCTCTCTCTCTCTCTCACTCACTCACTCACTCACTCACTCACTCACTCACTCACTCACACACACATACACACAATGTACTAGACCATCAGACTTCTGAGCTCCCATTCTCTCTCTCTCTCTCACACACACACACACACACAATGTACTAGACCATTAGAACTGCTGAACACACAATCCTATCTTCAAATGCAGCTATTGTTGTGCATTGTTGTACTGTCATGCACTTTATCACTATTCAACAGTGTCAGTTTTACATTCATATGTAATATGTGCAATATTAAATTTTTATATCAATATTCACATAATATATATTTTTACACAGTATTCCTAATCCCATTTATAGTTTTATGTCTAATTATTTTCATGCCCACCATGTATAGTCTAAATGCTCAGTTTGTAGACTATATATTAAAGCACCAGCAGTCTATATATAATTTCTTTTTTTGTTTATGTGAACAGGAAGGGGCGTGAGAGCCTGCTGTTGTAGCTGCCTGTGTGTGGACACGACCGCCACCGTGGAAGAAAACAGCAGCTCATGGCACCAGGCCTACACAAACTCGGGCTACAGCCCCTCTCCAGCATCACCCGAACACTTGTGCAAGGCCTGCGGAGGCCAGATTGACACAGCAAGGAGGGTAAGACATGCCTGAACCCGGTCTGTAAACTAGTGGGTCAGTGTGGCGCTGCTTCCAGATTTCATACTAAACTTCAGAGTAGAATTCAGAGGGAGCCACTGCATTGCAGATAACCTTAAAGCAGTTCTAGATATTGATCAAGATTATAGCTTTCCCACAGTTCAGCACACAAGGGTGGCGTTTGTAGAGGGACTGTTTTGTTATTACACTGTAAAAATGCAGGTCAAAGTGTGGTTCCTCTGGAGCCACGTGGCTAGGCTTCTGAAGAGATGCCAGTAGATGGTAATCTTAAAAATGTATGTCTTTAAAAAAGCGAAATACTGGGCAGAATAATGAAATTGCTGAAGCTGGGAAGGAGAAGGAGGATTGCTGTACACTGCTAGGTCTTCTACTTCAGTTTAGCATAGCCATTACTGATTATATACTGCTGGAAAAAAATGGACTGAGTCCAAAATAGGAAGCTTTTAATTGTCCTAACAAATCATTGGTAAAAAATTAGCAAGAGCCGACAATTTCTGAGAGTTGAGCCACCATTTAATTGTCACTGCTATTGGGGAAGAAACCTGGAAACTGGTTTCACTTACATAGTCTGTCTGTATACAAAGCATATAAATGACATTTAATAGTTTATTTATTTATTTATTTATTTATTTATTTATTTATTAAAATAAGGTTAGTAGTTAGTTGGTTTTCTGTCATATCTGACGCAGCACCATCACAAGCCAACTAAACATCTATAGTATGCAGCCTTTTTAGTAATAATTAAATATCCATCCCTCCATCCATCCATTATCACACCCGCTTAATCCTTATCAGGGTCGCGGTTAGTCCCCTACCCCCTCACTGGGCACAGGGGAGGGCATTACACTTTTCAACAAAGCCCAGGACAGGGCGCCAGTCCATGGCTGGGTGACACTCGCCTACCTACGGACAATTTTTTTTTTTAGAGTACCCAATTCATCTGATCTCCATGTTTTTGGACTGTGGAAGGAAACCGGAGACCCCAGAAGAAACCCACGCAGACACGAGGAGAACATGGAAACTCCGCTCAGATGGGGATTCAAACCCAAGACCCCAGCGCTGAGAGGCGAACGTGCTAACCACTAAACCACCGTGCCGCACCAATAGTTTAATAGCTTTTTAATAGCAGTTTTGGGTATGTCCCATGAGTGTATTAATAGTCCATGTAAAGTACACTGATTATTTTGATGGTTAATAGAGTAACGTTTTGCAAAAACAATGTATAAAACACTGAAAGTGGTCAAATAATAAAAAAGTAACATTAAGACTCCAAAATGCTTTATTAGAAAAAGTTATTCAGTGAGTAGTTGACCACACTGGACAATTAAAGCCTTATTCAAAATTATTTATATGCCAATCAGTTGGCAGCTAAAATTTCACAATCAGGACAACCCTAGCTATACTATATGGACATAAGTATTGGGACCTCTGCTAATTCATTGTTTCTTCTGAAATCGAGTGTAAAACACTATTTATTCTGCTTTTGTTAAAGTAACCGTTTCTGCTTAACAGTGAAGGCTTTCTAGATTTTGGAGCAGTGCTGTGAGAATTTGATTGCATTCACTCATGAGAACTGTTAGTGAGGTCAGGATGTTGGTTGATCCCTACCTCCACCAACCCAAAAGTATTGGATGGAGCAGAGAACACTGTTCCACTGCTCCACAACTCAATGCTGGGGGGCTTTTCAGCCCTCTATCCCACACCTGGCATTAGCCAAAAGGTTCTCCAGTGAGTCTTATACTAGTGGTGCTTCTCTACAGGGACTAAACAACCTGTGTGTGCATTTGTACATCTGTGTCAATTTAAAGTAGCTTAATACATGCATTAGAAGGGGTGTCCACAAACATTTGGACATGTAGTGTATATGCAGGGAATAAAATGACCTCACTCTGCTCTAAACTTGACTTTTTATGAAACTGAGTAGATAGGCAGGCCTGGACTTACTGCTCACTCTTTATTTCCCACAGAATGTTTGTGTGGACTGCAGGAAGCAGTTCTGTGGCCACTGCTGGGTGTGGCCAGAGCTCAGGCTGTGCCACACATGCCAACGCTTTCACGGCACACAGTTTGAGAGGAGTGAACTGATGCGGCTGAAGGTGAAGGAGCTGCGTGATTATCTGCACCTGCATGACATCCCAACACAGACGTGCAGAGAGAAGGAGGAGCTGGTGGAGCTGGTGCTAGATCAGCACACCCCCAGCAGCAGCAGCAGCAGCAACTGTGTCTCCCACCCGGCAGCAGCAGACGCTCCACAACCTCCGACACCTCCGTCTCAGCCAGTCGAAGAGCCTGATCCCCTCACTGAGGAGGAGGAGGGTGAAGATGATGATGAAGAGGAAGAGGATGATGACGATGATGAGGTACAGAGGTCTTTGCCTGGACCTAAATGTGTTATGTAGAAACATTTATCTTGGGGGAGAAAAAATTTCATATATTATTAGAATCAATACAAATATTCAAGTCTTCCTGATTGACAGTGTAGAGGGCAGCATGCGGTGTCTGCTTATTGCAGTTGGCCAGATAAAGCCTTGCTTGCATGCTTGTGTTCACATTAAAGCTCATTTTTAGTGTGAAATTTAATTTAATATTGACTGCAGACCACAGAAATAAACCCAGTCACAGCTCATTGTTATGTATCGAACACAGCAGTGACACTGAGATGTAAAAATTAATCGCAATTAATCGCTTTTTTAATGGAGAATTTTGAGGGGAGACAGGAGAAAGAAATAAGGAGATGTAGGCACCTTCATGAGGGAACTGGGTTGGCTTGTTCAGACAGATGTTACATACGTAATAATGTAAAGAATGTAAAGAAATAAACTGGTTTATTAAGTGTATTTACATTAAAGATCAGATGATCAAATCAAATCATCAAATCAAAATGTATTTATATAGCGCTTTTTACAATGGACGTTGTCA
>BRDA01007016.1:60939-78564 GCA_036984385.1 Crenuchus spilurus
AAAGTGACGTCACAAATAGGTGTCATTAATCTATAGTGTTAATATTTAGTTGTTCTTTTGTTTCTCTTTACTTGAAAGTAATCAACCCAAATCCCGATGTCCAGAAGTCAGACCTCGCTCCTTGTCTCTCGTCTAAGCTTAATGATGTAGTTACTCTGTGTTTATAATCTGAACGAGTAAATAAATAACTCCTTTTACTAGGTTATACTGTATAAACACTCTCTGTTTTCACACACTTGGAAATGAAAGTCATAGACCACACTGGGGGGAAAGTAAAGGTTCACACACTTTTGTCTCTCACAAATATGTCATATTGGATCATTTTCCTCAATAAATAAATGAGCAAGTCTAATATTTGTGTCTCATTGATGTAGTAATTCGAATCTGCTCTCTGTTCCTCGCTCCAGACTGAAGACCTGTAGCCCTAAACCCAACTAATGAAAGTTCATTTCTCTTTGTTTTCTTGTTGATTTATAATTGTGATATCTAATTACTGTGGATAAACACTGCAGTGAAATGTAATATTTGCAGTTGTCACATAATTGTGGCTGGTCTCTTATGTAATAATTGTGACAGGCCTTGTGAAATGGTACATTGGACATCTCCTCAATTGTCTCCTCAAGAGCCAGTGTCCAGCAGTTTGATTTTCCTGTTCAAACACTGCTATTGAACTGCTTATTTAAATCAGAGCAGAGAAATCACCAATGTGCTGAAGAGCAGCCGTCCAAGACTGGACATACAGTGGTGGTAATAGGAACCAGGGGTCACGATAACAACTGCATATAAATAGCCCTTTTATTTAACAAAAAGAACATCCTTGTACATCACACATTCTGCATGTGTAATGCTGAAAGCACACTGAACCCTGTATATACTGCAGTAACCTGTGTCTTGCATCTGTAGCAGAGCCAGCTGAGCCCAGTGGACAGGAGGAGAACCTGTGTAAGATCTGCATGGACTCGCCCATCGACTGTGTCCTGCTGGAATGTGGTCACATGGTCACTTGCAGCAAGTGTGGCAAGCGCATGAGTGAGTGTCCCATCTGCAGACAGTACGTGGTCCGCGCTGTGCATGTCTTCAGGTCCTGATGAAGAGTCACAGAGCGCCTGCAGAATATACATAAGACCTGCCATCCCTGTGTGGAGACCCCTGAGAGTCAGGAGGCTCGCCTGTTTGCTTTAATTGCGCTCCTGTTCATTCCTGCAGAAGTCTTTTATTGTTAAGTAAGGTTTGTTTTCTCATCGCTGTCAGCTTTGTAGTGTAGATGGAGTTTGACTACTGCACATACATCAGTTATGTAACACTACATGTACCTGTTGTACTACTACACTGTGGTTTGTCAGGTGATTTTTCACTCAGTTTTGAATGTTAGATAGAAGAACAACCCTCACATTCATGTTCATATAACTTCACACAAGTCAAGGTCATGTAACGTTATTAGAACGTTTCATTAATGTTACTTTGAGATTGTTTGCTTCTAACAATTACATAACCTTAGCCAGCGTTCTGTTAACTGGGTTAGTTGGTCAATCATTGTGTTGGAAACAATGGCTTTACAAGCAATCTTTGCAAAAGCACATAGGAAGTTAGACTGTAGTCTTTATGTGCATTTGTGGATCAGGTGCTACTTTCAATCGTGTGTGCATTCGCAGAACAGTTCACGTGGGTTTTGGATTTCTTATGTATTCTTATGGATTGTTCATCTTTTTGTCCTTCCCGCCAACACATTCACGAGAAGAGCCGAGTAGTGCATGAATAAGAGCAAGAAATGAGCCAGATTAGGCACGATCAAGCAATTCTCGTATTGCTTCTTATGCACTGCTTTCAGACCCGCCAAGCTGCTGGTTTTTGAATGGTTCCATTGTCTTCCCTCAGATCTGCTCAGCTGTAACACTAGCCTTGTCTGTGTTAGCTTCAAGGTGCTCTTATTACTGCCCACACATCCACTTAGTGCTCTAGAGTGGAGTGCTTTTTAACACACTTTGTTAGGCAACTTGGACAAGTGAAAGCAGTGCAGTGTATTCTAGGACTTACCTAAAGAGAAACCTTTATAAATACAACTGTACATAATCTGTTTTGGGTATATCACTAATAACTTTAGATGACTCATAACCATGGGTAACACAACCTCCTCATTAAGAGATATTAAGGTTAATTCATGTTTTTTGTGCTTTTTTATTTTTATTTTTTCAGTAAAACATGTTTTTCTAGATTATGAATGTATAGTATAGATGCTTTCGTTTAAGATCCCCCCACTCCTGGGCCAGATGATGCTTATTTCAAGCTACGGCCTTAGAGAACGAATGTAGTCTGTGTAGGATTAGAGACATATTCACCAGACGTGGCCATCTTCAGAAGGGAATTCTTCCAGTTTTTCAAACTTTCCACTTACTGCATTTTTTCATTTTCATATGAACAGCCAATCAATGGTGGTGATATGAACAAGGCGGAGGTATTTATTTATTTGGCTGAGTATAAGCATATGAATGATATAATTTAAGGTGGTTACCCTGGCCTGTGTTAATGTCACATTGTACATTATTAGAAGAGACTTCTGTGATTACATTTTTGTTCATCTGCATATAAAGAGACTTTGATGAACAGTCTGTTAGTGGTTACAGAGTAAACGTGAGATTATGTGCAGGGTTCAAATTGAAGACAGGAGGCTGGGGAGTCCCAAACCCCTCAATAAAAGTAGGTGCACCCCACATTCTATCCAACACGTTTTTGAACATCTGTGACAGGTAATATGACCAGATTGACTTTATTTGACTCGTCTGTACCGCAAAATAAATCCAAAATAGGTTTTAATTCTTACATCACCCAAAAAACCTGGATATTAACAACAAAATAATTTTTCACACATAAAGAACAGATTTTAATTCAACAGAGAAGAGACAATGTGTCTTTTAGGCCTGATTCAATGTGATTGTTTCTGTTCTTACAAACTGTGTACTGTATATGACCTGTGATGCACTACCACTCAAAAGTTTGGGGTGAGTCTGAATTTTTCACATTTATTTCAGATTCTTTTTTCTAGGCATCCTCAAAGGCTGCTGAAGATATTCAGTCTTCTGTGGCAGAAGGTGAGGTAGGACAGTGTCACCACTTTTGAGTTTTAGTGTCTCCCACAAGTTACTGATAGTTTATAGACTTTAGTACAGCTGTTTACTCTCTACCAGACATTTTACAGATTGTCATGGGACGTAGGGTAACCTCAATAAACACTATTAAACAATAGAACAGGAGACATGTAGATGTTTCAACAATGTTTCTGAAATAGAAAGAGTTAATGTTCAATATTAGTAAATAAGTCTTATTAGATTAGATTCAACTTTGTCATTGTGCAGAGTACAGGTACAGAGCCAAAGAAATTTACACAAGTAAATTACACATTTACATAAAGTGCAGTAAGTAATCACTGAGGTTGTAAAGTGAGTTGTAGAGATTGAATATGTCTATTGCAAATAAATAATATATACATTATTCTTTTTTTTGCCAATTTTATCCCCTTCCCAATGTAGTAGTAGCCAGTTAGCCCAACCCATCCATTAGGACCCTCCTCGACACTTATGCAAAGCCCTTGACTCTTGACAGGAGGGTGAAGTCAAGTACAAACCTCCTCTGTTGTGTGTGATGAAGCCATTACCTCTTTTCGAACTACAGCTGATGCAGCATCACTGGGGAGCCAACGCCCTCGGAGGAAAGTGCAGGAATCCAAGCTCCGAATGGATGAATCTGAACCAGCAGACATTACAATGTGAAAGTGATAGGGAGAGAGAGCGCCATCTACCCACCCAGAGAGAACACGGCCAATTTTTGCCCTCTTGAGCCCCGGCTGTTAATGGCGAACAGCATGACCGGCATTCAAACTCACGATTCTCTGGTCATAGTGTCAGCGTCTTAGCCTGCCGAGTCACTCGGGGCCTAAATAATATATACATTATTAAGAGAGTACATATGTGCGAGGTATCAGATGTAAAGTATGTGCACCGGTGCAAGGATATAGTTCGAGTTAAAGTGGTGGTGCACAGTTCAGTAGGGTCACAGCCTCTGGGAAGAAGCTCTTCCTGAGTATGCTAGTCTGTGAGCGGAGACTCCTGTAATGATTGCAAGAGGGGACAAGGGTGAAAAGTCCATGGTTTGGGTGAGAAACATCCTTGATTATGTTTCTCACCTTTGCCAGGCAGCGGTTGTGATGAATGTCCTGAATGGTGGGTAACGGGGTACCTATGATGTGTTGGGCAGTTTTCAGGACACATTTGAGTCGGCTGGGAAGCAGTAGCAGTGCACCAGGATCTCAGGACACAAATGAGCTTTCTTAAGGCTCAAAGGAAGTAAAGGTTCTGTCGTGCCTTTTTGACCAGGATGGAAGAGTTCACAAACCAGATGAGATCACTGGAGATGTGGGTACCAAGGAACTAGAAGCTAGGCACCTGCTCTACTGCAGCTCTGCTGATGTAGATGGAGACTGAGTCTGACGTTTAGTCCTCCTGAAGTCCATGATGATGATCTTGGTTTTCTGGATGTTAAGCATCAAGTTGTTGTCGTGGCAACATGTAGCCAGATGCTGCACCTCATCTCTGTAGGCCAACTCATCATCTCTGATCAGACAATTCACTGTGGTGTCATCCGCGAACTTGATTATGGTATTAGAGCCATAAATAGAAACACAGTCATGGGTGAACAGGAAGTACAGGATCGGGTTCAAAATACAACATTGTGGAATGCTGGTGTAGCACTAATGTTAGTTCAAAGCACACAAAATAGTGATTAATAGTGTTTATTGAGGTTGTTTAAGGACTAATATTTCCTATTCTAGTGTATATATGGTATTCTTACATCCCATGATGCTTAGGGTGAAATATGTACTAAAGGTCTGAGAGTAAGCAGCTGTACTAAGGTCTATAAACTCACTGTCAGTAATTTGTGGGAGACACTAAAACTGAGCTAAAAAGTGATGACACTGTATTACCTCAGTGTTCTAGTACAGAAGAGCATCTAGAACAGTAGCATGTCTAAAGAGTCTACAAATGTGTTCTGGAGTAAATGTGTTTTATCATGGAAAGTGTCCAATTTAATGGGTGACTCCAAACTTTTGAGAGGTAGTACATAGGTAGTACATATTTGGGTGACTCAAAGTAAAATCTCTGTTGGAGGATGACCCCCATAACCTCTGTCACAATTTGAACGCTTGATTACATGGTGAGGTGGTTCTGTGCATCATCAATAATAGTGACTAAAATGGAAGTGTATATGCAAAGTCAAAGCAACTTCATTAACATGCCTAAACGAAATAGCCCAAAAAATGTGTATGTGCCAAGGTGAGTTGTTCTCTCCAAGTCTTCGGTAGATTGTGTCGCTGTCTGAAGACCTAAACGTAACTATTGTGAATTTGAATATGAACCTAATCAATGGTGTGTAATACCAGAACAGCTGTTTATAAGTGAAATGTTCTGTATGGGCAAAGTCACTAAACTATGATATTGTATTTGAACAGATTTGTATTCAGAGTCTTAGAACACAATATATCTGTGTGGAATGCAATGACAAATCCTTAAGAGGAGGAAAAACCTGTTTTAGTGAAGCATTATATCAAATGTATATCCTAAGATATTCCCATATTATTATACAAACATGATATCAAACCATAAGTAAGAGCTCTGCATGCATCTGCTGACCAAGAGTATGTGGTTTACTGAAGAAGCACTTGGAGATGCTCTTTTTGAGTAGATTTATGTTGAATTTGAATTCTGATTATGCATTTGTTTGTCCTTATGTATTTTGTCCCCCAAAAACGGTGAAATAGTTTCATAATCTTGACAGTAATCCCAAATCGACTGACAGTCATTCGGTTGATTGTCCTGGATGTGTTGCTGTACATTTATCATAGTACTCGCATGTGAAATCAACAGTGTTGTCTTTAATTGACTAAGCAGTGAGCGGACTGTGTTAAATGCTTATTCTTAAGACTACAAAGCTTCTGGGGTTTATAATTATGGAAAATATATATTTTTAAGATTTTGTTACTACAAACTGTTGTTCTTGTGCAAATATTTGGTTTGACAGTTTTGTATCAATAAACAAACATATAACAGTGATGTGTGAGTGAGCTGTACATGTTTGAACACCAGTGGCCAGCAGGGGGGGACAAACACCAAGCGCAACTCAATCGAGGCTGTGTCTGAAACCTGCAAGTAGATGACTTGACCCCTTGCTGCCTTAATAAGTGCCCTAGAAGGCAGCATTGAGATAAAGTCTGACATGTTGGAGACAAGTCTGGATAAAAACAACTGAAAGGGACACAGGGACTGTTTCTCACATTACAGTTTGTATTTCTCACAACATGATTTACATTCTCATCACAACACGTGCATTTCTCACAACAGTTAGTGCAAACAGCAAAACTCAATGAAACACCTGCAAAAGCATGTAACTCACAATTCTTTGTTTTTGCCTCAAAAGCAAATATTTATGTCAATCAACTAGTCAGCGCCATCAGAATGTCTAGTCTGTGTGTCACTGCCTGTGAACAAGGCCGTCAGAATACTTAGTCATGTCAGTGTCTGATTACAGAAACGCTGGATATTCTGTGGTTTATCAGTTGAAACGATATGTGTTACATACAAAATACAAACTTACACAGAACATAAAGTTACACATGACTGTATGTGGAAGGCTGACTGCAAGAAATTGGACTGAATTAAATTTATACAGAAATATTATTTTACTGTATTGTTCACACAGCAATTTGTTGACAAAAAAATTGATTTAAATTCAGGAAAGATGGACAACCAACAGCTTTCAGTAACACAATACAAATACTACTCCAAATATTCAAAACAACCTGAGACAGCAACTTAAGGAGTTATAGAGCTTTAGTTTCTGTACATCCTGACACTCCTCTTTGTTGGGTCAGATGTTTTCATCCACATCACACTAAATATCTTCTCTTGCAATGCAGCGTGTAAGGAATCTTCTGGAGTGTCTAAACCAGCCTCTGCAGGCATCTGCTGTGACATCCTCACAAGCTGCAACCACGGCAGTCAGCAGTTTCATCTGGGTGTGTGGCCGGTGATTGTACACCTTCCATCTACAACCTGAGAAGAGCTCCTCAGTTAGGTTTAGGGATGAAGAACAGGGTGGGAGGAACTCCATCAGCATTCTATAGTGAATGGTAAACCACTGCCTGATGGTGTTACAGGGTGAAAACTCATATAATAACCACATATTTGGACAAGGCCTCTTACATCACACCTCTCTCATGATCAGGGATGATCCCTGTAGATGGTGTACAAGAATGTAGAGATGCTGTGTGTTATAGGGCTCTATAATGGGAATATGTATAAGCCAGAGGCGATTGCTCTAAGACTGTAAGGGAAGCTCAGCTTCCCCTAAAATGTCAAAAAATAAGTGATGAATAATATACTGTTGTGTGTACATGTCATTGACTAAATATGCGCTACAACGCGCTCAACTTTTGTTCAGAATCAGCTTCTTATCACTGGTAACGACGCGGCTTTCCTCTCACTCATTCCAGCAGCTTCACAGTGTTTTAAACAGGGTGGACGCTCAGCATCCAAAGAGTTCAATGGCAAAGCAAAGCGTGCAGCGAAACGAGACCAGTCATTGGATAATCGCCGGGCTTTGTCCCGCCCATCGGACGCTCAGCGTCTCTGGGGGTCTATGGGGCAGTGGGCTGGTCTCAGTTTGCCCGGACGCTCAGCTTCTGCATGATGATTGGATGATCTGTCTGAGGCTGAATCCCTTTTTGATTGACAGCTAAATGAGCGAATCAGCGATCTTTTGGTGTAAACATCAGTGGGAGCATTTTTTAAAATTTTTCATTCTGTTCTGAGTTGAACCGAAGACTTACCTAATCATCTTAGCGGCATTTTCTTTGTTAAAAACGACTAGCGACAAGTCGAGCTTCTATTTCTGGTGTTTTTTTGTAGCTGCTTGTGTTTGGAGACTGACTTCTATCACTCCTTCTGACTTCTATCAAAGTTTCTGGCCAGCGGGTGCTGCTGAGCCTCTCCACCTTCACAAAGCACTCACAGGCGGACACACTTCACACTAGCCTCACGCCAGTCCCAGCTAGTGAGCTAGCAGGTGTAAAGAGCTTCTCCTGTTTAAAGCGGCTCAAGTCTTACACCCGCAACACCATGAGCCAATGCCGTTTAAGCAGCCTAGCTCTGCTGGCCATTGAGAGGACACTAGTCAAGTCCCTGGAAAAGACGTCTTGTTAGTACGACAGGGTCACTGATCATTTTCTTGAAAAGGAATGGAGGGTAGAATTTACGTATAAATAAACCGACACATTTTATGATGTAGCCTGAAATTGAACTTCCCCTCCTTGAAAGACCAGCATCCGCCACTGGTATAAGCAGCACACAGTGTGATGTTTCCTCCTCGTTGGCCTGGTACATCAGTGGTAGCCCTTTGGCCAGTGATGTTTCGATCACACCTTCTGGATTTTGCAAGTTTGAAGCTTCTTACAGGTATAAAAGTGTGGAGCGGTTCTCCTGATTCCAGCTCTATGATACACTGAAGCAGAAAAGGAGCAATGATGTGCATATAATGTTCATTTTGGACAAGAAACAGATGTTTCAGTCATAGCAAATGTGTCAGTATGTATAAGGATTTTACCTGTAGGCTACATACTGGTACCGCAGCTCTTTCACTCGGTTATCATGTCTTTGAAATGAAACTTTGTACAGCTGGTTCAGGCTCATCTGGTGTCATTGAGAGCTGTAAGCTGTTTGATTATTGTTTGATCTAAACCTTCACAAATTCCCCTTCTTACCTGAACGCCAAGATTCACTTTGGATGATTGTACAACGTCATCAATTTAGGATAAATGACCTAAATTTACCAAAAAAAGTTTCATAGAAATGTACAAATGATGTCTGAGCCATTATGAGAACATGTTCAGCACTTTTGTATGTAATGACCGAGGCGATGACACAGAGCCTAAATGTTTTGGAGGGTAAGACAATTTAACAGACAATCAGTAGAACATATTTTGATGAACTTGACATAAGCAACTGATAATGTAAAAAACAGCAGATAACTGTACATGAGCATTTGCAAAATGAGAAATAATGAGAAATGCTATTATGATGTGCACAAGTGACAAGGAGATGTGGAGATTGTATGAACAGTTTTGAGAATTTCAATTCTGATGTGAGAAATGAACCAAATTGACTGAAAAAAACAATTTACAATGTCTCTCTTTCATAATTAACTTTGTTATATTTATGCAGGATTGTTTACCATTTAGTTTGCTCATCTTAGTTTGAACGTTGCATATTTTATTACTGTAATAAAATAATCATTAAAATAGTTTGCTATTGATTCTGGTTTTGTAATGAATTATCCCTCTGCTTCTATATAAAACGGCACCAAATTTCCCTTCGTACCCAATACTGTGCATTATTCACAGTCTTCCATAGATCCTTTCCATTGTAAATTGAAGCCCCAATCCTATTTATGTAATATTCCTTTTTTTCTCCTGTTAACATACATAATGCCTCATTTACAATATTTCTTCCAAAGTTTAGTACAGCCTTGATTTACAGCATCCTTTTTGCCTTGTTTCTGTGAACTATGATGTTTTTTAGTTCTTCATCAATCTATGGAGCCCTTATGTTTTTCAGTGTGAACTTTTTCATCTGTGCATGTTTATCTACAACTGGCATGAACAGTTTCATGAATATATCCAGAGCTGCATATGGGTTCTTCTTTTTATACATCTCTTCCAAGGATATAGTTTTTATCTCTTCAATAAAATTGTCTAATATTAAATGTCTGTAAGTTCGCCTTGTAATCACCTGCGGTGCTGCTTTTTGGAACTTTGGTTTTCTATTTATTGCTACCAAGTTATGGTCAATACAGCCAACTGGTACTGGGATAGCATCAGAACACGGATTTTTTTACATTTGTGTAAATATGATCAAGACATGTTGAGGTTTTTATTCCTGCCTTATTTGTCACTATTCTTGTTGGTTTATTTACAACTTGTTTTATATAACATGTGTTTAATCTACACTGCTCAAAAAAATAAAGGGAACACTAAAATAACACATTCTAGATCTCAATGAATAAAATATTCCAGTTGAAAATCTTTATTTATTACATAGTGGAATGTGTTAAGAACAAAATAACATAAAAATGATCAATGTAAATCAAAATTATTACCCCTTGGAGGTCTGGATTTAGAATCCTACTCAAAATCTCATACCACCCTCATGGAGTCTGTTTCTGACAGTCTGAGCAGAAACATGGATATTAGTGGTCTGCTGGAGGTCATTTTGCAGGGCTCTGGCTCTGCTCCTCCTGTTCCTCCTTGCACAAAGGAGGAGGTCGCGGTCCTGCTGCTGGGTTATTGCCCTCCTACGGCCCCCTCCATGTCAAATCAAATCAAATCAAATCAAATTTTATTTGTCACATACAAGAAAGTACTTGTAGTGAAATGCTTTCAGAGAACAATCAATCAATCATGAAGGCTCCTGGTGTACTGGCCTGTCTCCTGGTATCTGCTCCATGCTCTGGACACTGTGCTGACAGACACAGCAAACCTTCTTGCCACAGTTTGCATTGATGTGCCATCCTGGAGGAGCTGCACTACCTGAGCAACTTCTGTGGGTTGTAGACATCACCTCATGCTACCTCTATGGTGAGAGAACTGACAAAATGCAAAAGTGACCAAAACATCAGCCAGAAAGGATGAGAACAGAGAAAAGGTCTGTGGCCACCACCTGCAGAACCACTCCTGAATAGGGGTTGTCTTGCTAATTGCCTCTCATTTCTACCTGTTGTCTGTTCCATTTGCACAACAGCAGGTAACATTGATTCACAGTCAGTGTTGCTTCCTAACTGGACAGGTTGGTTTCACAGAAGTGTGGTTGACTTGGAGTTACATTGTGTTGATTAAGTGTTCCCTTTATTTTTTTGAGCAGTGTATTTAACCACCTCTTTTTCATCAGACAAGACATTGATAATGTTAATGTCAATGTCAATGTCAAATGACCAGTCAATGTTAATGTCACCTAGAAAATACATCTCTCTTTTTCCATCTGATACTTTATCCAACATATCCCCCATCATATCCAAGTAATTTTTGTCAGCGTTAGGTGGTCTATAACAGCACCCTACAAGTACAGGCTGTATGTGAGGTAGTTGAATTTGCAACCATAAGGCTTCTAGTTCACTGACAGAAAAATTGGTTCTAAGCTTGACAGCAATATGTGCTCGAATGTAGATCGCGACCCCACCACCATATTTGTTCCTATCTTCCCTATAAATGTTAAAACCTTGTATTGCTAATTCCCTGTTATCAAACGTACAGTCCAGGTGTGTTTCTGTAATTGCTAAAACATGGAAATTGTAACCTTTCAATATTTCTAATATTTCATGGATTTTATTTCTTAAACTACATATGTTTAGGGGTGCTATGTTTAACCCACCCTTTGGTAATTTATTTATTAATGCCATTTTATGTTTAATTACTTACTTGTATTATTTCTCTCATTTATTTACTACTTGTTTTCTTCATTATCCATTCATGTTTGCGTTCTTGTGCATGTGCTAACAGCCTGACTCACACTACTTGTTCGATGTATCACTTTTATGTTCTTTTTTTTTTTTAAGGTGGATGTACTACTAGCCTGTCATAACTGAGATATGCCACTTCACCTCTTTCTCTTGCAGCTTTCATGGCTGGAATGAGTTCTTTTCTTTTTTGCCTTACAGCTTCTGTGTAGTCCTCGTTAATGTAAATGTTGCTCCCTTTTAGGTTTTTGGAATTTGCTAAGACAGTTGTTTTGTCTTTGTGCCTTAGAAATTTCACTACCATGATCTAGATACATTGTTTGACATTTTTCCTGTACGATGAGCTCTTTCAATTTCAACCTTTGTGCTGTCCTTTTTCAGCTTTTCCGCCATCAGTTTCTTTACTTTGTCCTCCGTTACTGACCAGTTCTCATTTAGAGTTTCTGGAATTTCCTCCACTACTATATTGTTCCTTCTGGACTGATTCTCAAGATAATCGATTTTTCCAATCATTGTTAGCATGGACTCACACATGGTCTTTATGTCTGTCTGCAGTGATCTTAAGTCATTTTTTATTCTTTTTATGTCCTCATTCATCTTGTCAATGTCTTTTTGAGAGAACTGAAAACTAGGCTTCAGCTCACACACTTCTCTCACCATCTCATAAATTTTTTTGTACATATTCTCCATTATAAGTTGCACAAATCCTTTAAAGTTACTCTCTTGTTGCTTTATAAGTTGTAGATAAAAGTATTTTTGTTACTGTAATAGTTATTTTACATGCGTAAGAGAAACATGTTTATTTATGTTCTCGATGTTATCCATCTAAACGCTTATCCGTTAAAAAGTCTTTTTAAACTCTAACCTTACAGAAGGTTTTTTTATAAAGACTTCCTATCTCAGCCGTGCAGTTAGCTGCATTTTCACCGTGTTACAGTACAACTATCTCACACGTCTAATATACACACGCATAGGACTACAATCCTAAAATCCTAAAATAAAAAAAATATTTTCAGATATTACACATTCATTCATTATCACACCCGCTTAATCCTTATC
Source organism: Crenuchus spilurus (assembly GCA_036984385.1). NCBI lineage: Eukaryota > Metazoa > Chordata > Actinopteri > Characiformes > Crenuchidae > Crenuchus > Crenuchus spilurus. The sequence goes on from BRDA01007016.1 coordinate 73,552, forward strand.
AGGGTTGTGGTTAGTCCCCTACCCCCTCACTGGGCACCTGGCAGGGCATTACACTATTCAACTAAGCCCAGGACAGGGCGCCAGTCCATCGCTGGGTGAACACACACGCACACTTTTTTTAGAGTAGCCAATTCACCTGATCTGCATGTTTTTGGACTGTGGGAGGAAACCGGAGACCCCGGAGAAATCCCATGCAGACATGGGGAGAACATGGAAACTCTGCTCAGATGTGGACTCGAACCCAAGACCTCAGCGCTGAGAGGCGAACGTGCTAACCACTAAGCCACCGTGCCGCCCACAGATATTATTGTTAGCATTATTATTTTTATTATTAGTAGTAGTAAATATAATGTAAGAACATACCTCACTTATTACATTTCTTTGCATTTAAAATATCCCCTTTTCCCTCCTACCTTTTAACTCCTTATGGCTTTAACACCACAGTTATATGCTCAAAATATCTGTGTTACTGTAAATGTTTTATGGCTATGACTGTGGTGTGCACAAGCAGTTAAATGGCAGTGAACAACTGAGTGTGAAGAGCTTTGGGGTAGACTTACTAGTATTAGATAACTTATTGAAATGGCATATAAATTTAGAGTAGAGAAAATGAGATATTTTAAATGCAAAGAAAAGCAATAAGGGAGTTATGTTCTTACATTATATTTACTACTACTACTAATAAAAATAATAGTGCTAATAATAATATCTGTGGTTGGACGCTCTAAATTTTAGGTTGGTGTCAGGTTGTATAGAGAGGGCGCTTTATGTCAGACATCGGGATGGAGCTTTTTGGGGACCTGGCAACCTTGCTGCTGCTTAATGCAGATCTGCTCCCCAAAGTCTATGTAATTCCACCCTTTAGTAAGTAATTCTGCAAATCACAAAAAATGCAAATGATTTCTTTTTAGCAAACAATAAAACATAAATTTAATAAAACAATAAAGTGCAAAAGTTCTCATCCTTCACCCAAAAACAACTCTGATTTAATGTAATTTGTAAAACTTTATCCAGAAATGACGTGCTTATACGCATAATATATATATATTATATATAATATATATATATATATATATATATATAGTGAGGTTATGATATGATTGAATCTAATGATGTCAGTTCAACTTAGTCACACTGTCTGAATGTTCACTTTGATGTTGAGAGCTCATCCAACAATCTCTGAACTGCACTTTTTAATGAATGGTACTCCATCAGGACTGTTCTCCACCACTTCCAAGTCTACTTCAAACAGGTGTAGTCTGCCCTGCAGCTTGTGATGACCATACTAAACGGCCAGAGTCTCCAATCACCTCTTATGACACCCCAAGGAGCACTAAATAGGAAGGCAGAGCAGAAACAACAAGCACCCAAAGAGCCTAAATCTTCCAGTTTATTGTATTTACCTCCTTCCACAAATTCCACTGAACTTTATGTGGTTTAAGGGGCTAAACATAGTCTTAATTAATTTTAGCATTTTCTAAATTCTCTTTATCCCTCAGATTTAAACATTGATCTATGAGTACAGACAAACTGTTGTAGGCTTAGTGGGCAGGGCTAAAATAATGTACACTGAATGAGTGGTGCTGAACTGTTTTAGATTGAATGGGTGGTGCTAAAGGCTTTCAATATGTTTTGGTGCAATGGGCGGGGCTAAGCTGTTGTAGCCTCAATGGGAGGGGCTAAGCTGTTGTAGTCTCAATGGGAGGGGCTAAATTGTTGTTGGCTGAATGGATGGACCTAATTTGCAGTAGCTTAAATGGATGGGGCTAAACTACTGTTTGCTGAATGATTTTAGCTAAAATTGTTGTAGCATAAACGAGGTGGCTAATCTGTTGTAAGTGGAATGGGTGGAGCTAGGCTAATGTAGTCTAAATGGGTGGAACCATGCTGTAGGATAATCATTAGTGGGAGGTCCAAAATTGCTGTAGACTGAATGGGTGGAGCTAAAGTGTTGTAAGCAGAATGGGTGGAACTAAACTACTAGACATTAAAGGGGCTAAATTGCAGAATGGTGCTAAATTCCTGTAGAACTAAACTGCAGTAGGCTGAGTGGCTTGGGCTAAGCTCAAATTCAAATTCAAATTTTATTTGTCACATACAATTTCTTTCAGTGAAATCCTTAAACGACAGAGCAGTCGTAATGGCAGCTGAACTCAGCAACGCCAGGTCATAGTAGGAAAGAAAACAGCAGACACGGGGGGGGGGGGGGAAAAAGAGAAAAAACATGCATGTATAACATGAAAAAAACTATTAAAAGCACAAGCAGACATAAGAGTCAGTGATGTAGCCTTGGATGGCGTTGAAGAGAGGGAGGGGGAGATAATCCTTATAGCAACCCCACTAACTGGAGGGATTTACGGTACCACAGCAAGGTCAGCTGCGATAAGATGGGAGCCGAAAGAAAATCAGACATAATTTAATTCAAGCAAACCACACAAATTTACTTAGGTCACTCTTGATGATGTACCTCCTCACACTCAGCTCCATGTAACACCACCAGTCTATCACACACTGTGCATTTAGATGGAAGGTAGCGTCTCCTCAGCTTGTGTGTTTGAGCTGCTTTGGAGTTCTGAGCATTACAGAAAGGTCCAGGACAGCTTGTCGCCTCAGTGGTCACCTCACCAACACCTGGAGGAACACAGGAGCCACACACACAATTACAAACCAACAATTCAGTGTGTGTGTGTGTGTGTGTCTGTGTGTGTGAGAGAGAGAGACTACTTGTTTCGTTAGCTGACATCCTATTTACTGAGTATTTTTCACACTTTTATCTATTTCGTGAGGTAAAAAACAGATTCTGTTAAAGTGTATCAGAAACTATAAACACTTTAATCTTAGTCTTGTAAGATAAACTCTTACCAGGTGGAGAAGCTCTTTCTTGGGTGGTGTGTTCTGGATTATCTGAAGTCCTTGTCTTTGTTTTTGGACATTTCTTTTAATAAAAAGAGAGAAATTCATATTTCAATATCAAAAAGGCTGAATGAACAATGTGGAGCTGTTTGTTAAAATAATGATTGAATTAATTAATAATGGAGCAATTAGCTAGAAAGAACCTCATACATATTCATTTTAAGTAAAAATAAATTTACTATATACAGATACAAGAAAAAGCATGTGCACTCTTTGGGATTACTTGGATTTCTGCATAAATTGGTCATTAAATGTGTTCTGATCTTCATCTATGTCACAACAATCAGGCCCATAGCCAGCTTCTGTTATGGGGGGATGCTTTTTGTAAAGAATAAATGACATATGACTTTGTCTGTACAACATTGGTTAGGGTGAACCTTTTTGGCTCTGTGGGAGGGTGTGAACGCAAGCACCCCACGCACCCCCCTTGGCTACGGGCCTGACAATAATCAAACACAGTCTGCTTAAAATAATAACATACACAAAAAATGATATGCTTTCATATTTTATTGAACACAACATCTAAACATTCACATTGCAGGGTGGAAAAAGTATGTGAACCTTTGGATTTAGTGGATTTTGGTTTAGTATCATTTGGCCACAATAACCTCAACTAAACATTTCCTGAGTTACAGATCAGACTTGCACAATGGTCAGGATAAATTTTGTACCATTCCTTTTCATAAAAAATGTTTCAGTTCAGCAATAGTCTTGGGATGTCTGGTGTGAATCACTCTCTTATGGTCATGCCACAGCATCTCAATCAGGTTGATGTCAGGACTCTGACTGAGCCACTCCAGAAGGCACATTTTCTTCTGTTGAAGCCATTCTGTTGTTGATTTGTGTCATTGTCTTGTTTCATCACCCATCTTCTGTTGAGCTTCAATTGGCGAGCAGATGGTCTTAAAATTTCCTGCAAAATGTCTTGATAAACTTGGGGATTTATTTTTCCATTGATGACAACAAACTGTCCAGGTTTCTGTCTCATTCACATGTTCTATCTGGGGCCCATATTGAAATCATGGCTGATAATTCCAACGGATAATTTTATGTCCTGTTTTTAGTTGTAAATGTTACTTCTGCTAGACACCACAGCATCATTCGTCATTATGTTACTTTATATACATTAAAACGTGTGTGTTCATGTAAAAATTGTCAGAAGGTGGTTAATTTCGTGTTGCGCCCACTCGAACACTTGTCACGTTATAATAAATTAATAGACGTGGCAGAGAAAACTGCTTCAAGTCATGGAATTCAGGGCCACCACCCTGTCCATGAATTTGGTATAAAAGAAACAGTCTGGCAGGTCATTATCCAGCTTATACCCCAGAAAGCACACTTAGACACTACTGTGTATTTATGTATACAAAGAAAGAAAAAAATCACACCACACAATTGTTCATTTTAGTGTTTTTATTTTTAACATTGTTGACATCACAGGTTGTGAAGCAGAGCTTTGATATAGAACAGTTTAATGGTTAAATCATTTGTAGTGTATAAATTATTGTAAAATCTTCCAACTGATCCATGTACTCAGAAATAAATATGTTAGTTTAAAGAAAGTGATCATATATGTTCAGTATTAAAGTCATTCTAGCCTTGATTTCTATAAACAAATATGACATGTACAATCAGAAGAAAGACAAAAGTCACTTTTTTATGACAGAAAAACTGGAATTTTATTGGATAATATTTAAAATGACTAATAATAAGTACATTACTAAGACATTTTATGGAGCAATGAACAGAAATAACATATCACTGAAGAAATATTAGACTTACAAAGGTTTATAGATGGCTTAAATTAGGTTTATTTTATCATTGGCTTAAATTAGATTTGTTTTATAAATGGATTAAATTATAAATGGTTGAAATAAAGCCAATTGCTTAAATTCTGTTTAAATGACAAATTGTTTACATTGGGTTTAATTTATCAACCATTTAAATTAGGTTTATTTTATAAGTTCATTAAATTAGAGTTAATTCATAAAGGGTAAAAATTAGGTTAAAATTATAAATGGTTTACATTAGGTTTAGTTTATAAACTTTATACAATGGACTATTTTTATGCTTTTACATAGATTATGTTTATAAACGTGA
>BRDA01007018.1:13316-26324 GCA_036984385.1 Crenuchus spilurus
GTGGATGCAGCTTTAAGTAGCTGAATGCATTCCTTAGAAGCGCGTCCACAAACATACATACAGTGCATCACCTGGACTATTTGATGTGATACAAATATCACCTAATAACTGTGGTCAGATGAAGTAACTGTGATTATGTAAAGTAATTGTGACCAGGTGATTATGTAACGGTGACAGGCCTGCTGGCTGCTCTGTCTGTGGACTGCTGGCTTTGTGTTGAGTTGTGTTGCTGATGGAGCTGTTGCAGACTGGAGTGTTCCTGTGAGTGACACAGCGCTGTGATCTGGCAGCACCTGGCTCTGCATGCACATGGCTTCTTAGGTCCGGAGGTGTTTGTCAACACCACGGCCCATAAACATTCCTCTGGCCGAGCAGGCAGCCCTGAGAGTGGCAGGGAATGATAAGTTCACTGGGAGGCTGTGAACGGTGCTGATACTGTGGGGGAAACCGTACCCTTACATGGTTACCCAAAGCTCATGTCCAAGTATGCAGCATAACCTCATTTATTTTGAAAGCTTTTTAGAGCATCACTTCACTAGGGACGCCTGCTCTTCTCCACCAGAATGCTGACCAGGAGCCCAAAAAAGCATTTAAAAATAAGAAGGGCCCCAAGAAGGAAATCCTTAGAAAAGCTGGCTGGAGAGTTCCCAAGCCTGCGTATGTTTATATGCGTTTTTTCCCGCCTTGTTGGCAGCATTCCTGCACAAATAAAGTCCTCTCGCACCAGAGGGAGACGTGCAGTTGGCCTGGCTTGCATATTCAACTTTCCATGATGGCATAGCAAAGTAATGTGCTGGGAGCTGTGGCAGGCGCGCCGTGGATTTGGTCAGAGGACATAACGGTCCACTCAGAGGTTACAATAAAACATGATTAATGCATAGTCACTACATAAATCCACAAGATATTGTATTTAAATTAGTGCATTCAGTAACACTAAGGTCGAGATTAGGTTGCTGAGTAGGGATGCGAGAAGCACATATGATGGTGATCATTTTAATACATTGATTTTGCTAATAATTTTTTTAAATAGTGTTTTAGGCAATTTTTGATTAAAAATATAATTCCAATACAAATTTTATGTCCTGTATTTTTATTGTTTTGTTGTATATATATATATTTCCTGACTGTTCACCCAGTTATATAAGTGTATTTTAGTAATAATTCTAATCAGTGGCAGCTGGCCAGTAGAGGAGTTTTTGTTTTTATTTTTAAAATATGTTTTTTAAACTAATCTATACCTGTGGATTTTAACTATGTATGTGCTAAATATGCACAATAATGTCATAAATAAAATAAATTGGGGAAAATTAGCTTCCTGGTTCATTCTCTATCTTCTGATTGGACAGAAATATCTTCCAGTCAGAGAAGCAGCAGCCAATCACTGACCTAAGATACAAGCATAGCAACAGAAACTTAGCCAATCAGCGTCCTCGAATCTGCGGCCAATCACTGACCTGCTGCCACAAGATACCACATAGTAACAGAATATAATAGAACAGTAACATAACTTTTCCCACAGTATTAATTTGTGTGAAATTTAGCATCCTCAAATCTGTTGTCTAAAGGGCTTCGTTTATCACCACATCAGAGTCGGTCAGTGGTTTTAGGAACGTCTGACATTATTGACATGTAGTACATGTCTCTAGAAATGTCTAATATTTAGGCTTAAAAGTGTTTTTGCTCATTGTATTGTATATGTTTCTGAACCAGACTCTGATACATACTGTACTTTATGTGCACATTTATGACAATTTTCATGAACTACTAGTCTGCTGATTTTTAATGACATTTAAGTAGTGACTGACTTTTTCACAGAGCTCTGCTATCCTGCAGTTTGTGTTAAATAATATTGGGATGGTTGTGGAAATTGACTGAATATGACCCAAACAGCCGTCACTGATTCTGATTATTCTACAGCAGTGAAATAAAACTTGTGTAATCACAATTAAAATCAAATCATTGTCAGGTCAGAGATGTTCACCCATTGCTGACTATGAACTGAAATTTAAAACAGATATCTTCTGTTGTATGTGGCTGTATTGTTATTCCTTTGTGTGACACATTTGTATGTTGGGAAGTGTAAACGTGACCCTTGCTGCATCTCATGTGCTTCTTAGGGGACAGAGTTAAAACATTTGTCTGACAAGACAGTAACACAGAAGACAGAGACGAGCAACAATTTTTTGAAACGGACATAAAAATACAAAAATAGATCATATCTACCTACAGTATTGAACTTTTAGCCATGACCTAAAGGTTAGAGAAATGGGCTTTGGACTCAAATGTCGCCGCTTATGAACCAGGAGGTCATGTGACCTTGATAAAGGCTCCCAGCTTCCAAAAGTGTTTGGATCAGCTAAAGGGTAGAGAACTAACTGGTTTCCAGTTTTGATCCCATTGGAGGGAGTTTGAATGAATGACTCGTCCCCTTATTAAACACTCATAGCTGAAGAGCACTTGAGCAAGGCTCCTAAACCTCAACTGCCCCCTGGGTGCCACACTGCTTTAGTTATGTGTGTACTCACTGTGTGTGATAAAGTTGCTCACTAGTGTGTGCTTGTGCTCACTACCAATAATGAGGTAAATGCAAAGATGAGTATCCCCAAGGGGGTGAACTAAAGCCTTCTAAACAAAAAAGTACATTCAAAGACGTTACAGAAAGTCTTTTAAACAGCCACCTTGGATGAGTGAGTGGAGGTAAGAAGGGTCAGCTCTGGATGACATATAGCCGCTCAGTTGACGTTTGTTTTATGTAAAGCGTGAGGTCTAAATAAGTGAAGCTAAGAGCACTCTCAGCCACGCGGCTTCATATACAGCAATGAAATGAAGATTTAAAGATTCTGAAAAGCGCCCTTGTGGCTGCCCCATAGGCTGCCCTGTGTCTCTCTGCCTGCTTTCTCTGGTGTTTTGTTTGTATGAGTGAGGAGAGAAGAATGTGCCTGACTGCCCTGTTAAAACTCAGAGACATTTAAGCATCCAAACATGTATATAAGAGCCCTGAACTGAGTCATTTATGTTTAATATCACAGGTTGTGGATGCAACAGAGTTTGTATGCAGTAAACAGCGCTATCTTACCGTAGAGGTCAAGGTCACAAATCAACTTCTGGTGTGTCATCACCCTCCACCCACTACACATCACATTTACTAACAGAAGGCTTAACGAAATGGTACAAACAAATAAAGCAAGCATCCATCTGTATAACTATGTGACCAGAAGTTTGTCAGGATGGGTTTATGGAGAACTGACTGGCTTTCTTACCTGGATCTGTGGATGGATTCCCACCGCAGTTTGGGCTTTTTTGCTCTTATGTCCCTGGTTCTGGATCAGACTGTGGTCCGGTATGCTGAGGTCAGACTCTGAGAGCTTTGCGGAGTATGTTTGAGAGTTTATGGGTGAAAAAAGTCAGAGGGGTGGAGATTGGGAGGGGATGGCAGGAGAGGTGGAGGAGGGGTTTGAGTCCTCGTTTTGTCTGTCCTGATGTTTTATAAGCACAGAATTCATCCACTTAGTATGTTTTGTTATTAGAGGCTGTTATTTGGTATATTTACACACTTTGATAGTCAGGCTATAATGTAGTGTGTTTAATCTGACTTTAATCTGAGGTTGGTATTCAGTATCATCTAAGCTCCACACTTCTCTTTTTATATTGGTGGGTCCAGCATTTATTCCTGAGTTTCATAAGTGAGCTGAAACCCTCTTCTTTCTACTCAACTTCATTCCTAACTATTTTGATAGTTAAAGATTTATCTTCAAATAAGCCATGTGCCATATCTTCACCAAGTCCCAAACAAATCGAACCAAGCACTCGGCTCCTGTCCTGCTGAACCTCTTCTGGCTTAAATCTGAGTTGCAAGATGAACCTACATAATGTCTCTTTAGTGCTGTGCAGCCTGAAAAAAACACATTATCTAAAAGCATCCATTTCAAGCATATTACAAATCATAAACCCTTTTCTACAAAAAACCTTCATCAGTTTGCATTTATTCACATAGACACTGTATATTAACCCCAATATTTTGGTCTGCAGAGTCAAGTGGAAAATGTAAACAAATCCAGTGTAGTTTAGTTATTAAACATTGTTATATTACAGTTAACATTAGTTGTTCTGTGATATGAAGTTTAATTTCTGATGTTCTATTCACTTCATTCTGTAACTGTACCCAGCAGGTTCTCATTGTTCTGCACTGAGCGATTAATAAAGGAATTCTCTTGATGTTGCTGCCAGAGAAGTGCGTATGATCTGGATGACCTGTTCCACTGACCTTCTCCAGCAGCCTTTCCCTAGTTTTGGTCTTCACCCTGTGGTGAGCATGGACCTCCTTAAGGGTTCTGCTGAGAACTTCTCTGCTGTTTTTCAGAAGCTCCAGTGTTTCCTCTTCCTTATAAGGTGCTTGGCAGGCTCGAGCAGAGCAAGTTCCAAGAGTGCATTTTTAAACAGGCCGGCAACGAGGAGAGGAAGGGCAATCAGGACACTGCTGTGGCATGTGCTTGCTGTTTTTCCCCTGGCCAGGACAGCACTTGGCATGGGTTGGACATGCCCCTCTTTTGCTGAATCCCAGATACTGATTTGAGAACAGCCATTCTGGCATGTGCCGGATGGGTGTCAGCATGCACGGCACAGGGCCGTCCGTAGCGTGAGAGAGCTCTAATGAATGAGAAGGTGGAAGTCCAACGCTGCGTCATTTGAGCAGGACGTCCTAAGCCTTTGAGCTGTGGCTTTATCAACCAACTTTCAGGCCTGTCTCCATGTCCCTGCCACCACTGCCCTGCCCTGTCTGCACTGGCTGTTATGTACAAGCGTTTATTGTTTATTATGCTTTGCAACTTGCATGTTAATTGTTATAACCCCAGTGGAAAGGGCAGGGGTTTAACCGTTTAACTACGCCCCACTAATAGAGCGCATCGCTTACAAAGCAGCTCATTAAAAGTCTCTGTAGAAGGATGGCTTCTTTCACACTTTTCCTTCATTTCTGAACTCTTTACTGAAGTACTGGCAGATGCTGTTGTCATGTGCGTGAATATACAGTACAAATCCTGGTTTTGCCCTTTAGCTAGTATGGGAATTTCTGCTCATTATGAGCATGTCTGACCACTCCATTCAGCCCAGTGCATTGAGCCTCCTCGCATCACACCTGGCACCATTGTACCTCAATGAGGTGCCCTCAGGTTATTTGACATGTGTTTGTAATAGTTCTGACAGCAGTAACCGGTTATTCCTTTAAAATGTCAGTATCCTGTATGTTTCAGCATATGCTTCCTGAATTTTGTCATTTCTTTGGTTTGCGTAAAAAAAATGGCCGTAATTCATAACAACACGATCATTTTTCAACATTTATTTGTCCCTTAGAATTAAAGGGGAGGAGCAACTTTTTTGCCATGTTAATATTTTGATTTCTGTGATATCATGAAAGCAGTGAATTCATTATTTTCTATATATGGATTGTACAGACTGTTCTGACTTTAAGGAGTGTTTGTATGTGTGTGTTGAAGCTAGTGCTGGAAGTGGTGTTGGTGGTGCTATTCCACTGGTAATATTCCACTGTCTGAACAGCATCATCCTTTTGTATAATGAGAAAGTAATGAATATCTGAATGAAGATGCCATTGAAGAGTTTAAGTAATCTCGTAATGTAGATCCACATCAGCCTTTCAGGTGACTAAGGTTGTACCTCGCCCCACTGGCACAGTTAATGCATGCTCATATGCATAACCTTTAATGCATGCTTATATATGGAGGTTATTTGGTTAAGAGCTAATGCAGAGCCATATTTCCCACAGACTGATGCTCAACCATGGGACATCTGTATGGAGGCCCTGAGAGAGCAAGACAACTGATAGAGTTCAGGGAATTGGCAGCAGATTAGCGGTGCTTCAGAGGCATGAGATCAGATAAGACGTTCCCCCTGTTTACTCAGCACGCTACCACAGAGCTCCATTTAGCTCTGCTTGAATCTCACAACCTCTTATTTCACTGTCATTTAGCTGGAGAGCAGTGGAGTGGAGGCTCTTTAGCTAAATAGACTGTTCCATGGCATCTCAACTGATCTGATCTGTCACTTCCAGCCTAGGTGTACATTTACTGTGTTATAGGAAGCAGAGAGTAGAGAAGCACAAGTAGATCTGATCACAATCAGGCAGAAACAAACAGAATAGAGGGGGAAGTAGAAATTGTATTCTGTCAACTCTAACCTGAAATATCAGACAGTGTGAAGGGCTGTCAGATGTTTGCAGATATACTCATGCACACTAATTGAAGTCTAATTGATGTCTAAATGTCACAATTCTGAAATTGTATCTCACAGTAAATTTACATTTTTAGTGCCATATCAAAAAATTTGAATATCCAGAAAAAGTTCATTGTTGTTCATTTAATTCAAAAAGTTAATTTTATATTCATTACACATTACAGAAAATAATATTTGAAGCCATTTTTGTTTTACTGTTGATGGTTTAGAGCTCATGAAAATCAGAACTCTACAATCTCAGATGATGAGAATATTTTGAGCTTGAGCAACTTGCGGTTCAACATTGAAACAAAAAGGCTTAAATTATGTTAAATGATGTGTAATGAAAATAAAATTACAGTTTGTTGAACTTTTTCAAAATAAATTGTGAACATAAATTAAAATTTTCATGATATTCAGATGTTTGGAGATGCACACGTTAATAAGTGAGTGCTTTAAGTCTAATTTTGTCTGCTGTGAACATCTTATAAAATACAAATCTAAAGTGCCCAAACGAACTATTAAGCTGTCCTGCTTCCTGTCCATCATTACCCAGAAGCTCCAAACTGACCACAGAGCTTGAGATTAAATAAACTGTTACAAACTGCTGCCCTCTAAAGGTGTGAGAATGATTCTACTAATTCTGCTCTTTATTTATTTATTTATTTATAAGAATTTTACACACATTGGCACTGATATTTTTTTTTTACAAAATAAGCACAACTAATATAATATAATAGAACATCAGCAGAAAATCATTGTGCTCAAAATGAATGTGATAAGAATCAGGTGATTATGGAACAATTGTGACAGCCCAAATAGAAGCCAAAAAAACGAATTGTTTTGTTTATTTATGTTCATCTTTGGTGTTCTAAGAGCAAAGTGAATTAGGTCAGGTGATGATAACAGCAGCCTAACATTAACACAAGTTAACAGTTATCAAGCTGATTCAGATTTCTGGTGACCATTCTTCAGAACATCCTGTCTTCTGTTTGGGTCTTCAGGGTTCTTAGTGGTTTGTTCATGATTCCTCTGATTGTATCCTTCCATCTTGTTGCTAGCTTCCCTCGTCCTCTCTTAAGATGAGAGATCTTCAGTTTGATTATCTGGGCTTCAAGTGAAAGCTTTGATATGGGTTCAGGATCCATTTGTTAGTTTTCATTTCTGTCCAAGGTTCTGTCAAAAGTCTTCTCCAACACCAAAGTTTAGAGACATCAGTATTCTTCCTGTCTTGCTTTTTCTAGCTTTCACATCCATAAAGAACCACTGAAAAGACCTGGACAATTCAGATCTTTGGTTGTAAAGACGAATCATTGTATTCATTATCTTTTCCAGTTCTTTCACTCTTGTGCTGGTCTGTGTTGTATTTCCGGACTGTTGGATTTTGGTATTGATCCACTGAGGCAGAAGCTGTCCACCACTTCGATGCTCTTCAAGTCTTTCTGATTTTCTGCTATGAGTGTTGCCATCAACATATTGATGGTTTTTGATGTTTCCATTATGCTAAAATCAAAGTTCTGTCATTTTAATGGGCTTATTGGGATAGTTCCCAATTATTGGGAAATTCCCACTGTACAAGCTACAAATGGGACACAAAATAATTCCATAAATGAGGCTGATAATGTTTATTTGCTTTTATTTTTCCATTTATTGGAAAATAATATATCATTCCCCAATATATTTTTGTGCATCTGTTATCTGCTTGTTAGTTATGATCACATTCTTATTTTTCTTAGTAAAACCACACTTCTTACCCTGATAGATTATAAAATTATCTTTAGCACACTTATCAGCCTGAACCCTTCAGTAATAATATCAATTCCTCCAGTAAAAGTGATGGTATGCCTAATTAAAACAAGTTGAACATGCTCAGTTCAGGCATCTTGCTGTGAGGTCCAGTGAATAACCTGACCATTTGTCAGGATTAAAGACGTTCTAGTGTGAAGAATGCCTTGGACTGTTTTTGTTTCCAGTGTATGTTTGTGCGTTGAATCAGATGAGCGATCAGGCGCCTGCTTCTTCTTCTCTGATCTGTTGGTATCAGCAGTGTGAATCAGAAGTCATGACTCATCCAAATGAAAGGCTTGGCATCTCCCATTTCCACTGGATGAGCTTCAGGTCTCCTGCAGCTGCTGCTGGTTCTGATCGTTGGCAGCGGAGAGACAAATAAACAAAAGCAGAACGGGCACCCAGGAGAGAAAGCCCAGGCTGAGGCTGACTTCCAGACTCATAAAGTGGGTTCATCAGCAGGCTGGTGGGTTTGGGCACAGATATCTGTTCACTTTGCTGCTTGGTAGCATGTATTGTTTGACATAGACAAATACTTTCATCATCATCTCTTTCCATTACGTTTGTCTTTAGTCTAGTCGTCATGAAGTTCACACACAATGTAACGAGCATCAAATTATGTCTAAATAAGTTTTTTGCAAAGGATGGTTCTCTGATGAACTTGAAACCTTTGAGAAACTCATGTGTGATGTAGTCAATGTTGAGCATTAATATAGTAAGCTTGTCACGATGACCAGTCCTTCAAGGCTGCCTTCAGGAACCCAGAACTGAAGCATGATACTTGATGGACCCGTGTGGTACCTGCAGGAGCTTCTAGACTATTAATGGTCCCGCCAGTAACCCATTTATATGGGAAAATTCTTTGTGGCACTTAAAATGTATGTTAAGTTCTTTAACACTAGAAGCGCGGATGCTACGAAAATTTTCGTCAGGAGAAAATCCCACGCTTGGCCCCAACCACCCTGCTGGAGGACGATTAGCGTCCTATTGATATGCTAATTACATGACAAACTCTCCAGAGCAAAGTGAGGGAAACCAGTTTCACAGAAAGACACTAAGAATACTATATTATATTTTACAATCAAACGAAAGTCACAGAGAAAATGTATTTATTTATTTATTTTAGATCGTTTTTAGAGATTTATTTATGCATTGCCGTCTCCAGAAAATCAGTCCAGATTCACAGAAAGACACTGAAAATACTATATTATATTTCAAAATGAAAGAAACTGGATACGTACCCCACTGGATATTCATGGCACCTTTAGATTTTGTAGTGTAGTGATGCCCCAGATACTAACACAGGGTTTCTCTATGTAAACATCTCTCCTACAAAGAGATGAATAGCCTAATCAGTAAATACAAACATGATTCAGTCAGTATAGTTAAATGTTGTTTGCGCCAAATGAGCTTTCCTAATTAAATGTCAAAACGTCAAAATGTCTGAATCAAACAAGTATGATCTTCTAACCTCTCCTCGTGGCAGCTCAGTAGTTCAGGCAGATTTGAGTACCTCGTTTGGTTAATCAATACTTCAGCATCAAGGATTACATATGGAACCAAATTTTGTTCTTCAGACTCTCAGTATATCAACTACTTTTTTAACACTTTGGAGTCTGAGGGCTTTTCAGACACACTAATGTAGTCTGACATGGAATTTAGATTTTTTTCTTCCCCAAAGTGTTACACAAGCTCAGTGTCAAAACAGTAAGAGTGTCGTATCTATATTTTGATTAAATCTCTGAACTGAATAAAAAGGTGTCGGCTACATACTGGTCAGTACAGTTTTTAAAAATTGTATGTGTACAAGATGTCGCCCTTCAGCAGGACAGAAACTGCTCAGTTCAATTTGTTTAGGATTTAAAATATCCAAAAAATTTCAACTGAAAATGTATTTATTTATTTTTCACTTTTTCTATATGACTTATTCCAGCTGAAGATATGGCAGATGGTTTATTTGGAACTTTCATCCATCCATCCATCCATCCATTATCAACCGCTTTATCCGGGGCCAGGTCGCGGAGGTAGCAGTCTGAGCAAGGAAACCCAAACCTCCCTCTCCCCAGACACCTCAGCCAGCTCCTCGGGTGGAACACCGAGACGTTCCCAGGCCAGTCGAGAGACATAGTCTCTCCAACGTGTCCTGGGTCTTCCCCGGGGCCTCCTCCTTCTGGGGGGACATGCCTGGAACACCTCCCTAGGGAGGCGTCCAGGGGGCATCCGAAACAGATGCCCGAGCCACCTCAGCTGGCTCCTCTCTATGTGGAGGAGCAGCGGTTCTACTCCGAGCTCCTCCCGAGTGACCGAGCTTCTCACCCTATCTCTAAGGGAGCGCCCAGCCACTCTGCGGAGGAAACTCATTTCAGCCGCTTGTATCCGCGATCTCGTTCTTTCGATCATTACCCAAAGCTCATGACCATAGGTGAGGGTAGGAACGTAGACTGACCGGTAAATCGAGAGCTTTGCCTTTTGGCTCAGCTCCTTCTTCAGCACAACGGACCGCTGCAGCGACCGCATTATTGTGGAGGCTGCACCAATCCGCCTGTCAATCTCACGCTCCATTCTTCCCGCACTCGTGAACAAGATCCCGAGATACTTGAACTCCTCCACTTGAGGCAAGACTTCTCCACCCACCTGGAGAGGGCAAGCTACCCTTTTCCGGTCGGAAAAGTTCCAATTGGAACTTTCAAAAAGCTCAAAATGAGTAGAAATGAATAACTTGTGTAGAAAGTGGGTTTTCGCTTGAATGGGTCCTCTGGCACATTCAGACTATTTAACAAATCTGCTCATTTTTCCTGAAAAAATGATTGTACTGAACCGTGATGGGTCATAATGGACTTTTACGGGTACATTGGTGTTAGTTGACATTTATGGCTGATTTCTTGATGGTTGATGGCTGATTTTGATTCCAGTTTCTTTACAGCTAAGTCATCTGATTTGTATGAGCTTTTTATGAACATAACCAAACCTCACGCTGTGTTAGCTGAGTGAGCACAGACTGTGAGTACCACACAGTGTCTCAGGACAGCAGGCGCATGGTGACAGAAGCGCCCATAGAGCTCAGAGCTCTGTACTCAGCTGCTGGGGAATGACAGCTATGCTCTGGCTCCCTCCTCGCCTCGCAGTTAACGCAAAGCCTCGGCAGACTGCACGGCGACAGCACCACACCACTCACACTTTTACTGATGCCTTTCTCTCTAAATTTCAGACTCACTTTCTTCATGGACGGGCTTATATGAGCTAGTCTTATCCAGAAGGATGTTTAGTCTCACTCTCCCATACTCCACACTCTTTAGCCTCTTTAGTAGCCTTACAGCTGAAGCTGCATTATTATGGTTTACGTTTTAAAGATTCTTATTGGTTAAAATGTTATGAAGACAAGTACACGGTCTTTGACGTAATTTGTGATTTGTTTGGTTTGAAACAATTAGACTAGAAATGATTTAGCACTGTTTACACTTTAGAAACATTAAAGGAATACATTTAATGTTTTTCTTACTTTTTTCATAGTTCAAGTAGGGCTCTTGTTTGGAATGTGTAGTTTATTCAGTCTGTGGTTAGTACCGGTAGTCTGGTTTGGATCAGGTTTAAATAGAATTTGTTGGACTACATTTGAGCCTGGGCCAAAATTTCAGGCAGGGCTGAAAAGTCCACTGTCCTGACCGTGTAGTGAGACGTGACAACATGTATGACCTCTGACAGCTTCTCATTGGCATGTGCAGCACTGCCATTTAACACATAACAGTCTGGAGATGGTGTGAGATTATTCACTCAGTGTCCAGTAATCTCCCATCACACGCAGGAATGTAAACTGGACATGTATGGGGAACTATACATGATCTGTTTAGCCTACAGGTTTGGAGCTGTGATTCTTATCTGTAAGTGGAGACACTTGAACCACTTCTTTTAAATAATCAGAGCTACAGTTACAGAATTACTACTTTTTTTACGCCTCCTCATATGAGTGACACATTTCTGTTCATTTTTACTGATAGTTATGATGATGAAACGTTAGTTTTTATGGCCAATTACTAGATTTCCTTCCAGATTCTGGTGGAAGTTTTCTATGAAAGGCAACAGCGAAAGGGCAACCAGTCATTACTGCCCAGTTGTAGCTGAACAGTCTAAAACACTACAAATGCTTTTAACTAGTCAGTATGACTGCGTGAGAAGGCTTAACATTCTGAAGATGCTGTCTATATAATGTAATGATGGCTTTTTATTTCCTGAAAAAAGGTCAAATGATGGTGTAGCAGCTCAGGTGGCATCTTAGGTGTTGTTGGATAATTCCCAAGATGTTTGTTAAAGGTTTTACTACGTGACTGCTCTGGTCTACCATATGTTTACTGAGGTGCTGCTAGACATAAACTACAGTATTAACATAGTAAGTTGGTAAAGTTTGTAGACTTCCCCTCACTCTATTTTTTTTTAGATTTTCACTTATTTTAATGACCGTATACATCGGGGGTCCCTGATTACTTTTGTGATTGAGGAACCTCAGTGTACATAAATATTTGAGCTGAAAATGACCGTCGTTCCAATATCAGACCAATAATAGTCATTTTTACAATTTGTAAATAATCGATCATCTGCTGGTATATAACTTGTGTACTGAAGAGACATTTATTGTAACAGTGTTATTTCTGTGTTCTGCAGTTGCTGGGTGGAACGGCTCTCCCAGTGAACACTCTGGTGAAGATAAAGGAGGGACTTCTGAGACAGAGAGAAATGGAGATTGACAGGTGAGTAGAGGTTGTTTGGACAAAATTAATGCTGCCCACTCCTGAGGAGGAGTCAACAAAAGTTATTTTCAACTGAACTTCTGGGCATGTTTGACATTATGTATAAACGCTTGAGCCTTCTGCTGTTCGTCAGAAAATAGTTTTGAACCTTTTTCAATCACCCAGTTCAGCCTACAGCAGTTTAGCTCCACCCAGTTCAGCCTACAGCAGTTTAGCTCCACCCAGTTCAGCCTACAGCAGTTTAGCTCCACCC